>CM050417.1:31847938-31937378 GCA_027564155.1 Gymnocypris eckloni scoliostomus
AGTGTGTAACACCAAACAGGACAGAGATGAACATGGAGGTTTTCCACTCACATTTCAACAACGGCCTGGTCATGAAGATCTGTGCTTTACAGCATCAGAAAATCAGACCCTTCATGTCAGAAGACACGTCACAGCTCCTCTTGTTACCTCAAGACTGGACTGCTGTGATGCACTTACAGTCAATGTAACTAAACCTCTGCAGATGATCCAGCAGTAAATCTGGTCTTTAATCAGCCAAAGTGAACCCACGTCACCATTGCCTATTTTTAAAACATGCAGAAACAAGTTGGTGGAGTTAAATACCAATGATAAAATAAACGAAAGCATTGCGGTGGAAGCTGCAGGAATGTTTTCATATTACTGGTGAAACGATCCTTTGCTAAGCCCCGCCTTAAAACACCACTGACCAATCCCAGCTTAGCAATATCGCTTCGACACGCCCCATTCCTGCTCCTTTCCAAATAAGGCTCTGCTCTGAAACAGTGTTTTTAAAACAAATAACTTAGCAAAGAATACCAAGTGATAGGAAAGTGTGGCAGAAACAGGTTTAGCTGGCCTGACTTATTCAGTCACGATACCAGAGTCCTTCAGTATTCACTTCAACTGTAAGTCTCATACGTGGCAGTTTTATACGTGTTGAAGCGATATATGTTCAGGGGTTAAGAAAGACTTAAAACAGTGTTATACAGTGTGATATTACATAAAAATGCCAAATACTGCAGCACCAATTTCACACAGGATTATAGTAATTATAGAGAAATTCTGTGTTTAATGTTAGAAAGTTTAGTTTGAAAGGATGCATAAACAAATACCTGAACAGTTCAAATAAAAGCATTGTAATCACACTGTTATTGTTCTTAATATTCATGTGATTATGTTTTCTTTAATCATAACACCTGTGCACAAATGTTTATCTATCTGAAGACATAACATTGACGTCTGTTGTTTTCTATATAAAGTGATTTATAATTACTAACCCAAATCCTAACCCCTAAAACATATTTTTGTCTTGTCCCAAAGCATATTTTTGTAAACTTATACAAACATAAACACTGCAAAAAAATGGCTTATCTCATGTGGTATTTTTGTCTTGTTTCTAGTCACTTGTTTCTTGTTTGTTGCTTAAAACAAGTTAAATTATCTGCCAGTCTGGTAAGTAAAATATTCTTAAAACAAGAGTATTTTACTTTTACTACTTACAAGCAGATAATTTAACTTGTTTTAAGCAAAATGCACTCAATTCATGTTTTCCCCTGGAAACAAGACTAAATATCTTAAGTCATTTTGCTTATCTAGTAAAATAATTAAGTTAAGAATTGTTTTACATTTTGACTAGAAACAAGACAAAAATACCACATGAGATAAGCCATTTTTTTGCAGTGAAAGCACACACACACAGTCTCACACACACACACACACACACACACACACACACACGCACACACACTCTCTCTCACACTCACACACACTTACCGTAATGGCAGAGACAGAAGATAATGTAGAGTTTTTGTGTGTTCTGAGACAAACGAATCCATGCGGGCCTCATTAGACTGATTCCTCCATATATCTATATATAAGTAACGTGTGATTGTGTTTATAGCTCAGTCATAACTCTAGACTTTCACCCTGTCCTTCTCTGCTATCCATTCTGTCGCTGCATGCTTCCTCACGCCCCTGTTAATCTTTTCTGCTGTCGTTTTTTCTTTCTCTTTCAGTCTTTGCTCCCTTTTGCTATTTTCCCTGTCTGTCCGATCTGCTCATTCAACAAGACGTGTTCACTTTCAGCACTGAACTATAATGACACTGGTCAGACCGGTTTAGCAGCTGGTGACGCGCGCGCACACACACGCGCACACACGCGCGCGCACATACACACACACACACACACACACACTATGGCCTTTAGAATGGAGTCAACATACAGCTTACTGTACAGTATTAAATGTTAGGCTTTTTCTTCAATACAAGCGAATTGATACAGAAACTTTATGTTTGACAGTACTTACGGGTGAAGCTTTTACACTCACTCACGGATCTCAGCCAGAAGAATAAGATTATCTTCTTCAGGTGGAATGAGCTGCTTCTCCCAGTGGAGGGGTTCGAGCATCTCAGGGGCTTGTTCACGAGTGAGGACAGCACACAGCGAGAGATTTAAAGGTAGAAAGCCGTCCTGGTGACGAGAGCATCTAGCCATGACCCCTCTGGATATGTTCATCTGGGCAGAGACCCCGGGGCCGACTGCTGGAGGAACTATATCTCCCGTCTGGCCTGGGAACGCCTTTAAATTCCTCGGAAGAGCAGGGGGAATTATTATTATTAATGCACTGCCAAACAGTTACATATATTTTGTATAAAATCTAAATGAACTGCTTATTAATGAAGTATGTCTGACCCCTGCTGGCATTTTTTTATAGGTAATTCACCTTTATCATATGTCATATATTACTTTCCCTATATGGGCTGTTTAACTCATAACAATGAGTCTTGTTGGTGTGATGTCAGTTTAAGGTAAATGTTTTCCAGTGTATGACAATACTCTTCTCACCATGGTAGGCAAGCAGTCACAGCAAATATACAGCTGTTCGTTCCAGATTTTCTGCCACCCAACAAATTGCATATAAATACTAAACATTTTAAATTAGTTATAATTCAATGTATAAGTATATTCGGTGTGTGTGTTGAACACAGAGGGGTACTCTAAAAAAGTATGGAAAATCAGAAGCAAATATGTCTTAATGAAGAATCTTTAATAATGAAAGATTAGGTTTTCTACACGATAGGTGTGTATTTAAATAATGCAAAACTCCTCTTATTTGGATCATATTCATATTCCCTGAATAAACACAAGTACCAAAAGGCATCACAGTGGATGATTTCCAGCTAAAACACCAACATCAGTTTACATGATAAGAAGCCGTTTACAATATTATGATTTGTTTATGTTGACAAATCATGTATCCTTAATACAAGTTTGTTCTCAAAGCATTATGAATGGACGGGTGTCTAAGATAAACTTTCACGAAGAAGATGAAGGTAAATAATCATTTATTAATCCACAAGAGGGTAAAAACATTCACACATGACATCTACAATACCGACTGATTCCAGAAAGCGGGTTTTGATGGAAACTCAGAGTTTGTTAACCCCAGAAAAGGCAAATTCAGGGTTTTCGGTTCTAATAAAAGACAAAACTAAGCCTCTCGGTTTACCATAGTTACTCTGTGAACCTAACCTGTTCGGGAGTAGGTTTTCTTCAGTAAAACCAGAGTTTCTTTGAGTCTCCTCAGCCTTTTTAATATGTTAAATACCTCATTCATTCATTAATGCTGCAAAAATGCTTTTATTGCTGGGATTTTCCCCTTATTTCAAGTACAAAATCTAAAAGATGCATTTTCTATGTAAAATACAATATTTAGTCTTGTTTAATGGGGAACCAAGTAAAATTGTCTTCCAGTGGGGTGAGAAAAATAATCTTAATAGCAAACAATGCTCACATTCATTTTCATCATGCAGACAGTGTAAATGTGATAACAATGGCATGTCTTTTCACACAGGATCCTGCAGATAAGGAGGCTGCAATAATTCGTGGGGAGTTATATTTACATCACGAGAGGATTGTATTTTATTTTATTTTGCCATATCCACATGCATATATATGGTACCACTTCTGTTCTGCGACCTGTGGAAGTAACTGTTACGAGCTCCACTTCTAAAATGCTCGTTCAGGGAGGGGTTAAGCTACATAAGGATGCGTAAAACAGAAGTTCACTTTAACCATTTATTGATGGCCAAACAGCTCACGCGTTGCATTAATCAATCAGCAACAGATAAAGAATTGAATCAACTAAACTAAATGAATATAGAATAAAACACAGATCAACAGAACATCAAAGACAGCACAGGCATCGCTTATCAGCGGCTGACTTGACAAAAAGACACGCCTGAAGCCCGCTGAACACGCTCTTCACCAGTGATAGCAGGACGGCAGGAGCCGATCTCAACAGGTGCGAGTCATGCTCATCAAACAGCGTAGACGTGACTGTGGCGGACACGCGCTGGAACAGGGAGAGCCAACAATACCACCGCAAGTTCCACCATATATACAGCTCAGAGCGTACCTACTAAACAGGCCGCAGGTGTGTAGGGGCAGAGCTCCATCTCAAGAACAGAACAAACCAAATCAGTACAACATGGAAAAGAAAAACAAACAATAAATACTGATCCCACAAGGCTTAGCCCCATAATAGTACCTAATAACTAGGGTGAATCCCATTTCTCTGTCTTACCCCTTCCCCTTCCCCTTCCCCTTCCCCTACCCCTTCGTCTTGCCCCTAGCCCTTGTCCCTCGAAACCGAGTGGTAAGCGTTAGGGGTGAAAACATCCCCCTGTTAAATGAAACACCACTTATTATTGTTACGTCATCATACATCGTTGCTTGCTGGCTGCTACGTCACCAGGGGCCCATTTAAGAAAGGAGGTTAAGTGAAAACTCTGAGTATGTTAACCCTGAAATGAGGGAAACTCTGGGTTTTCCGTTTCAAAAAGGGAGGTTTGTCAAACCCGAGAAAGCAGAGTAAGTCAAGCCCGTTTCTGAAAGAGAGGTAACTTCTACTCAGAGTCAATTACCGTGGTAACTTACTCCGTGAACCTAACCTGGTCGGGAGCAGGTTTTCTTCAGTAAACCCAGAGTTTATTTCGGTCTCCTCTCCCTTTTTATAGTTTTAGCGAGGTTTAAATGCCTAATTCAAACTGCAAAATAGATTTTCTTACTGAGTATTTTTTGTCTTATTTCAAGTACAAATATCTAAAAATGTAAAATTATATATGAAAGAATTGTCAATATTTAGTCTTGTTTCCTGGGGATTTTCCTTTTAAGTGCATTTTACATAAAACAAGTACAATTGTCCGCCATTGGGTAAGAAAAATAATCTTGTGCAAACGGAAACAAGAATATGTTTAAAGTCTTACCCCATTGGAAGATAATTAGCAAAATAGGAAAAATGCACTTTAAAACATCGGAGATGCAGAGCACATTATAAGTCCTGTATGCAGATTTTAGGGAAAGTGTGCATCGATCTCATACTCATTCTGATCATTTGTCCTGGGCACAAATCCGTCAAAGAGGAGTTTCACAGGACTGTAGGTCAGTGGTGAAAAAATCGGTTTAAATGAGGCTAATCTGATAAATGATGTTCACTTGATAACATCTTTCACGATTTCACACTTACATCTACTAGCACGATAAACGTAATGCGTATTTGGCGTGTATGGTAATACGTTGTAGGCGTGCTGTCCTGGGAGAGGGCTCCTAGCAGGGAATGGCCCGAACCCAGTGAACCCCCCCCGTGTGATTAGAATTCTAGTGATATTGGTGGAGAAGGGGTGGTGGAGGGATGCTGCTTAACCGTCAACTAGATGGAGGTAAGACAGCTGTATTTATGTCCCAGGGTTGATTATCTAGATTGTGTACCACCTGTGCTAATTAGCCTGAGTATCTGACGTGCTCCTCCCGAACTCAGTTTATAAACTTCGTTTCTAAACTTCATTTCACGATTTCACACTTACATCTACTAGCACGATAAACGTAATGCGTATTTGGCGTGTATGGTAATACGTTGTAGGCGTGCTGTCCTGGGAGAGGGCTCCTAGCAGGGAATGGCCCTAACCCAGTGAACCCCCAAAAACAATATAATGTAGGACAGCCGCCAGACTAAGATTCCCCCCCAAATACGCGTTTGAGATCTGGCGGGAGCTAGTTCCGAGGAGTAACTTGTGTGGCAGGCCGGGGGGTCTACGTGCTCTGAGGGAGCGGTTTGGTATGCATGAGTGGGCCCCACCGACCGCCGGAGTAAACTTCGTGGTTTTGGGGCGACCGGTCGGGGGCGGGCTCAACCGAGGCCCAGCGATGGCTCACCGCATTGGGACGGGTGAGCCCTGCCCGCCGATGGAGGAGCAGCGTGGTCGGAGCCCTGGCCAGGAGGACCCGAGTTGCCTGCAGTGGGATAGTTCACGGAGTCGGCGTACTGGCCCTACTGGCCATCAGCCCCTGCTAATCAGAGGAGAGAGGGCGATATCTGGCCGAGAGGACCCATGAAGCCTCCGATAGGGCACAATACCCGTCCGACGGACGGATGGGTCCTATCGGCTAGGCAGATAAAAAGAGTTTGGGACGCCCGACAAGGAGGCTCTCACAACATCCGACAGCAGATTGAGACTCACGGCATCGAATCGATGAGCGTCGCATGCGGACGGCAAGCATAGGAGCCCACCGGGAGACCGCGTCAACGTCTTGACATGAGACCAAGGCTACGCTGCCAGACGGATAGTCTCCTCGGCGAGTAGGGAGAAGAGAAACCCGGAACTGGGGAAGGCTCTCGCAGCATCCGATGGGAGATTGTAAGACTTAGGACATCGGACGGGTAAGCCTCGCCAGGCGGGGGGAAAAGGTTTGAGGATAGCGGAGACAGTTGAATGGTGTTCGGCGGACAGACGAGGACCGCAGCGACGGCTAGGCCTCGTCGCCCGTCGGACGGAAAAAATAGATGGGTGACTGAGACTGACTCCGAACTCTACGGGAGGCCAATAGTCACTGAGTTTAACGGGTTAATCTCGTCTGCCAAGGGGGAAGCGGTAAGACGTCTCGCTGCGAGGCTCACGTCGACGCCCAACGGGGGCACAATACCCGCTGTGTTGGACGGGTAAGTGTCGCCAGCATGGGACTAGAAAAGGTAAGGTTGTCTGGCCAGGAGCACCTCGCCGGTGTCCAATGGGAGATCAAGACTCACTGCGTCGGACAGGTGAAGACGGAAAGGTAAAGTTTGGTCGGGATGCTTAGCCGACATCCAACTGGTGGGCGTGCCCGCCTGTTTGATGGGTTAGCTTCGCTGACGAAGGAGGAAAAGGTGAGGTTGTCCAGCCGGGAGGCTCTTGCGGCATCTGAGGTGAGATTGATACTTGTGAGCTGGGTGGTGGAACCTCGCCGGTGGTGGACTGAAGGCTAAGCTTGCCAAAACGGCCGGGTATGTCGCGTTCGACGGGGTTCGATATTTTTGGTGCGAGCAGACGGAAGAGCGTTTGTCTGGCCGAGCACCGGGCGTCCAACGGGAGATTGAGACTGTGTTGGACAGATAAAGACAGGAAAAGTAAGATTGTCTGGCCGCGCCCAACAGGAGATTAAGACTTGCTGTGTTGGACAGGTAAAGACAGGAAAAGTAAGATTTGTCTGGCCGGAGCACTCGCCGGCCCAACGAGATACCAGGACTTGCTGTGTTGGACAGGTAAAGACAGAGAAAGTAAGATTGTCTGGCTGGGAGCATGCAAGGCCCAACGGGATCAAGACTCCCGTGTTGGACAGGTAAAGACAGAAGAAAGCAAGATTTGTCTAACCGAGCACCTCGCGTCAACTGGAGATCAAGACTCGCTGCGTTGGACAGGTAAAGACATAGTAGCAAGATAGTCTGGCCGGAGCACCTCGCCGGCGTCCAACGGGAGATCAAGACTCGCTGCGTTGGACAGGTAAAGACATAAAAATGTAAGATGTGGCCGGGAGGTTTCGCCGACATCCGACGGGAGAAAAATACTCGCGGTCTGGATGGTAAGTCTCCGCCGCCGTGGGGTGGAAAAGGTAATGTTGTCTGGCCGGGAGACTCTCGCCGGCGTCCAACGGGAGATCAAGACTCACTGTCGGACAGGTAAAGACGGAAAGGTAAAGCTGGGTGGCCGGGAGGCACTCGCCGTGACCTGACTGGAGATGGCAGCTCGCAGCCTGGATGGGTGAGACTCTCCGGCCGCAGGATGGAAAAGGCAAGTTTTTTGCTGGGAGGCTCTGTCGTAAGTGATGGTCCGCGGTGTCAGCAGGGGGAGCCTCGCCAAGCGTGTGATTTGAAGGAAGTCAAAGCCAGGAAAGCTCGCACCGATTTTTATGAAACAAGAGTTTGGTGGGCTGATTTAATGTGAGACTGGTCCGTTCTGATGTAGCTTTGGAAAGCTTCTGAAGACCATCGCCCTAGGGTTTGGATCTGGTGTTTAGTGAGGCCTTTTTGGGCCGCTGACGTTGCTGCCCCGATGCGAAAAAGAGTGGCTGGAAAAATTCCTTGCTGAGATGCCTGCTGATAGCAGGACCGCTTTTAGATGTTTTGGAACCAGGTGCGACTAGCTGGTTTCCGGCATGGTCTAAAATAAGGGTTCGAGGGGGGACTTAGCTTGGAAAATTCTGTGGCGGAGGTACTCGCGAACGGCTTGGTAAGGTTGGAGAGGCGAAGGAAGATTGAAAATGTAAGCGAAGTGACCTTTCTTGACTTGATCTGTCTTACTTTGTTTGATCAAAAAGGAGATAGTTTCGCTATCGAGGATGGTTAGGTCCGAGATGGTGGGGTTAGTAGCTGGGTCAAATTTGGAGGAGATGGCTAGCTCGAAGCATCTCAAAACCCAAAATGAACATGGTGTCGAGTGTACGGGCTGTACTGGGGGTCTGGTAACCTGTGCGGAGGGTGTGGATGCACTTGGTGAGGATGTCTAAGGTAATGGGTAGCCTGGACGAGTAGGTCGGGTTCGCTGAATTCCTCTTATCAACATGGCAGTTTGAGAATTGCTAATATCGGGTGACGGAGCGCCGTACAACAGCTTGTGGAAGAATTGGATACCGCTTATGTAACCTTTGATGGAGCTGACTTGGAGGCATTTAACGCTGTTGAGAAAAGAGATAAAAGAGGTTATTGAGAGTAGAGAAAATTCAGGGAACGGAATATTATGAGAGAGATGGAACGACTTGAAGCATTTCCATGCTGTCACGCATGTTTGGAGTGTTCTGGGGGAGACAGCCTGGAGGATGGATTCCTCACGTGCATGCGCCACTTGAACCTTCTGTAAAATAATCTTTCAAAAGGTTTGGAAAGGTTGGAGCAAGTTACAAGGAGATTCGCTGGCTTCATTGCGCAGGAGAGAGACACGCGTTTGTTTGATGTACACTTGAAGTGTGCGGTCTCGCCAGTCTGTGTTTTTCTTACAAATGCTCTGGGAGTCATTATGCCTGTGGTTTGGAATGCGGTGGATTTATAAATGTAAGATGTGAACCTCACTACGGAAGGCTGCTCTTATCCTAAACGCTGATGCGCACTTGATTGTGTAGACTGCTTGCGCATGCGACTGTGCACGACTCCGTGTAAGGGGCTTAATATTCTCGCGTCTCAAAATGGATTTATGACGCAAAATTAATGTAAACACGGGCAGTTACGTCTTAAATACGGACGTGATAAACCCCGTAACTTCCATTTCAACAGAGATCCGTGCGTAGATGCGGCTTAATAGATCTCCCACTGTCTATGATGTCATGGTGAAAATGACGGTAAAAATGGTGAAAAATCACTCACGATTCTTGGATGGAAAGCGTTCGGATAATCTTAAATACTGAAAGCACTCTTGTTTATTATGTTTCTCTTTTATATTTTAAACGATTATAATGGCCTGCAATACATCCGTTACCCAATTAGTCCTTGGTGACGGCCTTGGATGAGGGGTAGGAATCTATGTCTGCACCTGCCGGATAGGTGCTCGGATGTTGTATGCCCCTAGCGGTAGCACCGAGGCAACAGCATTTGGTGGGACGAGCAGTGATGTTGCTGTAAAAGAGAATATGGTGATGTTAAATAAAGTAGAGAGTGGAGGCAGTATCACGCTGAACGACGGCCTCTGGATCTTGAAGTGGGAAATTGAAAGAAGCGCAAGAGAGAAAGCAGTACGAAAAAGAGATGTGTGGGTCTGTGTTGTGAGCAAAGGCAGTGTCGCGCTTGCTTTGACTGCCGTAGCTGTAGGCCACAGGAAGGGGGTCCTGAAGAGCTATCGTAGCCTGCTCTGCTAATGGAGGTAGCCTCACGCTAGTGTCTGCTACGGGAGCTGGAGGCCACTGTAAAAGAAAAGAGAGAGGGTTATTCATAGCGGAAGGAAAAAGACTTAGATGTGTGGGGCTGTGTTGCAAGCGGAGGCAGCTTCGAGCTTGCGCCTGCGGCTGTAGCTGTATAGGCCATGGAAAAATGGTTGTGACGGTTAGCAGGGCCGCTGGTGGTCAGTAACGAAGTAGCTTACTTCGCTACCATACTTAAGTACATTTACTAATACCTGTAGTTTCTGGAGTCGTTTATTTAGTAACTTTACTGCGTTCCAAAGATTGCACTTTTTACTCCACGTATCGTGAAACATACCGTTACTCTTTATAATGTATATAATGTGCTCTGGGACGCAGGAGCAGTGTCTGATTCATGAACAAGCTGATTATTTATAATGAACCTGTAAAATTGGTTCTCAAATTGCTCCAACGCTTCCTTCGCAAGTTAGAATGATCCGATAGCAGCTGTTCTCGAGTTGACAACTCACTGATTCAAATGATCTGTTTAGAGCTCTGTCTCCGGTGAACTGAATTACACAAGAGAGAACTGGGAGATCTTGGGGGTACGTGCGCCACTGATGCTGCAAGATCATTTACTACTGTCGAATTTTGGATTAATTATGTAACTGGAAATCATATTTGGGTCAAAACTGACAGTTGTTTGGGAACTAAATCTGTTGTGAAGGGGATATATTTAGCCCTCTGAAATGCATATGCGAATCAATGTCAGTGTCTCTATGATTTAGTTCAAACGAACATTAATATAACAAAGGTTGAATGAGAATAACTACGCTCATATTTACTGTTGGTCCGCGGTGATCAAGAGTGTATTCGCAAAACGCATTTTTCTCATCCAGCTTCATCTAAGGAATGCTATGCATGCCAATTAAATGCTGGTACAGATACGGGCTTTTAAGTACGTCCGGTGTGTATTCTGGGCATGGTGTCATGGTTACATAGTGGCATTATGATCCAATATCTTCGCAAGGTCTTTTAACGCCTTTTATCAACAAAACACCTGCCTTGGATATTTTACCTGGAAATTATTGGCAACATTGGTGGTTGCATGCTAACAGAGGCTGCCTCGCTAGCATCTGAAACTAGAAGCTAGAGGCTCGGCTGCATACTTGCGCTGCAGCTGGGAGAGCCGCTGAAGGCTGAGGTACCGGGCGGGAAGCGAGTGAGACTTTGCTGCGGTGAAAACTGGGGCGTGGCCCAGGCTCGCTGAAGGCCTGCTGCTGCGACCACCGGGCGGAGGAGAGCGTGTGGCTGGTTGAGCAGAGCGCAGCAGTTGCGATGAAGCCCGGAGCTCGGCAGCCGTGGTTCGATGAAAAATAAAATTTAATAAAATATAAATGAAAATACACGATCCTGGGGCCGGCAGGTTGCCCGGAGGTTACGAAAAATCCTCAGCATGGGTCTCGTAGTTTGGACGGAAATGTTGCGTCTGTGATGTAATGGTAAATGGTGCCACCGAATGCTGCTTAACCGTCAACTAGATGGAGGTAAGACAGCTGTATTTATGTCCCAGGGTTGATTATCTAGATTGTGTACCAGCTGTGCTAATTAGCCTGAGTATCTGACGTGCTCCTCCCGAACTTAGTTTATAAACTTCGTTTCTAAACTTCATTTCTGTGACATCTGGAAGTAACGCTGAATTAGCCACCTCGTAAAATATGTACGGATTGCCGTGAGATCGGGCTGGAAGTAATGTGGTTGGATGCATTGATGACAAGCATATCTCCACCATCATCGCACCTTCTGAAAATGAAACTAATTACTGTATGGAATGGAAGGATGCCAGATGGAGGGGTAGTACAAGCCGTAACCACCTCCACTGCTGTTAAATAAACAAATTATCCACTTTTTTATCATCTTTATTTCCTAATACAAAAGCAAAAGTCATTCTTTTTACTTTTGGATTTGAGAATTCTTCCAATACTTGACCACCTCCTCTTCATCTGTCAGTGGTGCTGGTTCTCCCTCTGCCTTCTTGCTGTCGTCAAGTCAGTAATTAATTGTATTACTCTAATTAAGAAATGCAACAGGTTGGATTAGAGAATATTTAACTATGTGAAAAGAGTGTTTGACTATGTGGAAAAAGCTGCAGCGCATTGAAATAGACATTGAATGATATTTAATGTCAAATGTTTGTAAAGTCATTAAGCCCACACATATGAACCTTTCATGCTTAAAGCTTTACCTTGATTTAATTGTGTTTTTATACTTCATTTTTAGCTGCTGCACGTTCTTGTTTCATTTTTCCGTATTTTTATTTTTTTTGTGGCCGTGGGATACCATTAAAATGAATATGTTCAATAATTTACAGTTTTCACCTCTGATATTATAACAGTTATTAATTTATTGACAGTTATTTAGAGTTAAAGTTACGCATTGACGGAAGTACGCACACTGACGTCTTTTTGGCGGGAGCTGTTGCCATGGTGAATCGTAACTTCGGTGCTCTGCTGATCATGACTTTTCATAGTCATGGTGCACGCGCTTAACTCAGAGTCAACCTACTTAGAGTTGAGTAAACTAACACAATTCAGCTGTTCTGTAACCGAAAACTCAGAGTTTCCCATCTCAGAGTAACTCAACTCTGAGTTCAAGTTTAAACTCAGAGTTGGTTGAACCTCCTTATTGAAACGGGCCCCTGGACAAGAGTTGATCACAAACGTCTGTAAGTGTGTGTCGATTGCGTGGGTTTTAGTGATGTTTTCTCTCGTCAGAGAAATGCGGGACTGTTGTGCAAATCAGCAATGTAACGTTAGCGTGGAAAACTAGCGATTTTTTAAAACGTTTCAATTAAGAACATGGTTGCAAATATACATGTACAGGACTGTGAAGAGCACAAAACAAGACTATCGTAATTTTTAAATAAATAATTTAAGCCGAAAATACTTACATTTATGGGACTCGTGATGATCTGGCCACAGTGTGTTCTGGGTACCGCTTGGTTTCAAGTAAGCTCACGAAAATGCTTGGTTTTACGGGCTATCTACCCCTACCCCTCGATCAAAACCAGAATCAGCCCTTACTCTCACATGAACGTGCAAAACTAAGGGGAAGGGGTAAGACAGAGAATTGGGATTCACCCTTAGAGTTTTCTTTAGGATTTCCAGTGTGATTGGATTAATTTGATTACACGCGTATTCCTATCTTCACACCTTCTGAAAATGAATCAGATTACTGTATAGAATGGAAGGATGCCAGATGGAAGGGTAGTGCGAGATATCTATGCCGTAACCACCACCACAGCTGTTAAATAAACACAAATCTATTTGGTCATATTTATTTCCTACAAATGCAAAAGCAACAAATACTCTTTTCCCTGTTGAAATTTCCTCTTCATCTGTCAGTGATGCTGGTGTAGGCTCTCCCCATATTTCACGAGTCGTCTTGCTGTTGACTGAATAGAAGTCAAATGTTTATTTCATTACCATAATTAAGAAATTTATGTTGGATTGTAGAACATTTAATTATGTTAGACTATGTGGAAAAGACCACTGCACATTGAAATAGACTGATATTGAATATGTCAAATGTTTGTAAAGTCATGTAGCCTATGAACCTTTTACACTTGAAGCTTTACCTGATTGAGTTATGTTTTTATGCTTAATTTTTTCTGCTGCCACGTTTGTTTGTTGTTTGCTCGTTGTGTACGATAAAAATGAAGATTACTTCAATAACTTACCATTCTGCCAGTTTTCACCTCTGATATTATAACAGTGATTAAGACTTAAAGTTATGTATTGCGTAGTATGCGGAAGTCTTTTTGTCGGGTGCTGTTGCTATCATGAATCGTAATTTCGGAGCTCCATTGATCATGGCTTTTCAAAGTCATTGTGCACGCGCTAACAGAGTCAACATACTCCGAGTGACTTGAACTGTTCAGCTGTTCTGAAACCAAGAACTCAGAGTTTCCTATTTTGGGGTTTCTTAACCCAGAGTTCAAGTTTCACTCCGAGATAAATGAACCACAGGTGAACAGAATGACACAATCAGACATGAGGAAAACTAGGTCACGTGATAAAACACAACAAAACAGTCCATATGTGTGACAGTTGTCAGTATAGCCATATATTTGATCATTTTCAAAGGCTTATGATTTTAAATAGTTATATTCGTAACATTGCAGTGTTGTGTTGTTCCCAGAATCAGCCACAACATCGATGCCAGATCATACAGCTTGGCCCACACATATTCTAACCAGCTGCTCCCGTTCACGCTCATTAAGGAAGCAGTTAAATACTCACCCAGTTCACCACCTCATTGTCTGATCTCGTCTTTCACTGCTCAGTGTAGGGACTTGTCTGCAGGGTCATTCTAAACCGAAGTGCTCAAAACTAGCCACTTCAAAGGGCCCTTCGGAATGAAGGATTTTGAAGGGTACAACTGATGAACACTTTAGGCTCCCATGATCCTTTGCGCAGATTCTTTGCATGATGATGGCGCCTCCATGTGGGCTTGGGATGATGATGCATTAGGGCACTAGTTTGGTCCCCTACACCCTTCAAAGCACTCACTCCAGAGGGTAAACAATTTGAAGGGATTATAGCATAGGGGTGACCCCTTCTGAATGGAACGCAAGGAGTGACTACTATCCTCAGTCACCACTTCTTCACCCGATGTCCACACCAGCCCTTGGCCCAAACAGTGATATATACAGGTGCGGTGGAAGATTGCAGCTTTTTCTTATTACAGTGTTCCCTTCTTTTAGAGATGCAGCCCCAGCTATTTCAAACAGACAGAGCAAAGATTGTTTATATCATCTCCTTGTTAACTGGTCACGCATTGCAATGGGCAAAGTTTATTTGAGAACAAGATGGCCCAGTCATTTGGTTGAGCCATCTTGTTCGCTTAATTTCATGAAGTGTTTGGTCAGACCGTCAACACCCTTTCAGTGCATGATTAGCTATATCATCTCAAATAAGGAAGATTGTCTGTCACTGACTATGCTCTCTCTTTTCACAGCAAGAGGATGGAATGAAGCAGCACTGATCTTAGCACATCGTCAGGGACTTTCCCCTTCATTATGTGTGCAGATGATCTACGATGACACTATGGGGCTTGAGAATCTCATTCAGAGCTCTATCCGAGTGTCCTAACGTCTCACTGCGTGTCATCTCAACCAAACCCCACTGCAATCTCCATCCACTCTAGCACCTGGAGGGCTCCACTGCAGACATCATACTGGAAAGCCCATGGAGGTGTTTTAGTATCACAGGCTGATATCGGAACTGATTAATTAATTAATCTTAACATGCATCTTTCTGTGTAACTAATGCAAAGGACACAGATAATGCACATGACTAGATTTACACAAGCAAGTTAAACAAACTGTTGCACTTTAAGTCAACTAGCAAGGGTTAGTAAGGGGATTTATTAGGTTTTACACTAGTGGATGTTTAACTCATCATTACATACTTTATCAAAATGGATAAATGTAAGCAGCTTTACAAAACTTGGAAAATATGTTTATTATATTTGATAGTTGAATATTACAGGGTTATTATCACGGTGCTGCATGGGGGAGCCAGGAACGAGGAGACGAGGATGTAACAAACAGGGTATTTAATGGATGACGAACAGAGGAGACACAGGAACACGGGGAAGAACATCCAAACAAGTTTGACACATGACATTTACAATAATCCACAGGTAACATGGGGCAGAACAGACTATATATAGGGAGACATAACTGGAGACACCTGGGACATAATCAAGACACAGACGGAGACTAATTAACTAATGATGGGGAAGAGGAAGGGCCATATAAGGGTGAGGAAACAAAGGCAGAGGAAGACAAAGTCTGACAGTTATATAAACATTGTGTGTCTGAAATACTGCAACCCGATCTCTTTAGAAAACTATTTTATGAGGAGGTGATATTGCATCAATTAAACATACGATTGTTTGATAAAACATAAACATGAAGATCCACCCCCAAACATAACCGTCAATAGGATTGGATTAATTCATGCAAATTAGCCACAAATTCACTAAAATGTAAAATTATCTACGAACTGCCATGAGATGCTTCAACCTTCTATAGATTCATTACCTGTCAAAGGCTTCATTTATAAAAGACAAGGGCACGATTCACAAAAACTAGACATGATATTCATCATATGTGTGTTATGAAACCTCCGTGTATTTCACACGTGTGTTTCTGTAGATCTGCGTGGATGTCGTATATATCTCAGCACAGGTCCCACATACTGGAGTGTGTTCTTGGGTTTTCATTCCATCTGTGTATGCTGAAGCGAAAGCGACAACACATTTTTTGTGAGGCTGGTATTACACACGTTTGAAAGCAAAAGTTTGGTGTTTTTGGCACTTAAAATAAACATGGAGAGCAAGCATACCTGGTTTTTGTTCATGCAGGTCCCACAGAGACATCCGATCAGTCCGTTGACGACCTGTGCCAGCAGAAGCACAGCCTCCAGAGTCCCGATGCACAAGAGAATGGAAAACAGGACCACGTTCCACATCGCCACATTCTGCGGCCGCACACACACCGCCCAGGACGTCTGGTTGAACAGGTAACTCTCTCTGAACGGAGGAAAGCACAGATGTGAAGACAGAGTATGTTCTAGCATGTTATAAGCAAACCACACAGTTTGGGGTTTTCACAGTCAAGTTCTGCCAGAGAGTTTTGTGCATTTCTGAGAATGAGATTTGTTACCCTTGCATCATCATCACAGGTGCACATTATACACACTGTATAGTGTACAAACAAAGAGGTAAATGTGAGTGCTGTTACTCTGTAGTGCTGTTTAGGAAGGGGTAGATGAAGATCCCGTCTCCTGTGTCACACAGAGGACCATCCTGCAGGCCAACGGCGGAGACGATCATACAGTACAGAGCTCCAGCAACACCCAACACAGACATCAGCATGGACAACATCATCTGCCGCACACACACACACACACACTTCAGTCAACTGAAATGCTTCTTTGTCAGGGTCAAATGCAGCCAACTTAAAAAAGTGTTTGTGTGTGTGTGTGTGTGTGTGTGCAGGGCTGCTGCTGGCCAAATGGGTGCCTAAGCAGGATTGTATTGTTGTGCCCCCTTCAAATATAATGGAAGTAAACAAAAACATACTATAGGGGTCAAAATATAACTTTAATAAAATATAAAGTAAATAAGTAAATAAATACATTTTATTATTTACAAATTGAATTCTATTCGACACTATAGATCATGACATACTGATAGATCGATTACAAAACTATACAGGTATTCAAGGGCAGGCTCTAAGATGGTTTAGATCCTACCTGTCCGATCGCTACCACTTTGTTTATTTAAATGGGGAGTCATCTCAATTATCACCAGTAAAGTATGGAGTACCACAAGGATCTGTCCTAGGTCCTCTATTATTTTCATTATATATGTTGTCCCTTGGTAATATTATTAGAAAATACGGGATTAGTTTCCATTGTTATGCTGATGACACTCAACTATATATCTCAACAAAACCAGATGAAACTTCTAAACTATCTAAGCTAACAGAGTGTGTTAAAAATATAAAAGATTGGATGACCAGTAATTTTCTCCTATTAAATTCAGATAAGACCGAGATATTACTTATTGGACCTAAAAACAGTACACAGAATCTCTTGGATCACAATTTGCAACTAGACGGATGTAATGTTACTTCCTCTACAGTTAAAAATCTGGGTGTTATATTAGACAGCAACCTATCTTTTGAAAATCATATTTCCCATGTTACAAAAACAGCATTCTTCCATCTTAGAAACATTGCCAAGCTACGGAACATGTTAAGTGTTTCTGATGCAGAAAAGCTAGTTCATGCATTCATGACCTCTAGACTGGACTATTGTAATGCACTGCTAGGTGGTTGTCCTGCATCTTCAATAAACAAGCTACAGATAGTACAAAATACTGCGGCTAGAGTCCTTACCAGGTCAAGAAAATATGACCACTGCACTGACTACATATTAAGTTCCATATCAGTTACAAAATATTATTACTTGCCTATAAGGCCCTAAATGATTTAGCTCCTGTGTACCTAACTAATCTTCTATCACGCTACAATCCAACCGTCCTAAGGAACAAATCTCTGGACCCTTGGTAGTACCTAGGACAGCAAAGTCCACTAAAGGAGGTAGAACTCTTTCATATTTGGCTCCCAAACTCTGGAATAGCCTTCCTGATAATGTTCGGTTCAGACTAGAGGTCTGCACAGGCTCAAAACTGAAAACAGGAACCCAGCCCGCCATACATTCGAGATCGTCTGACCCGACGTCTGGGAACAGTTAAATTTAGAGGAAAGCACAGATGTGAAGACAGAGTATGCCCCTAGCCCCACAAAGAATAGCCAACTAAAAAAAAGGAAAAAGGTTGCACACGATTCATGCAAAGAAACGGATTAATCAAGGCTCTGCTATTTCACAAACATTTACCAGTTATGAAAGTTTGTGTACAAACATCAGGTGCAGTGCTGTTACTCTGTAGTGCATTCTGGGAAGGGGTAGATGAATTTTGTATGGACAAGAAGATCCTGCAGGCCGTGCAAATTATGGTCATTTTTTGTCAGTACAGGCTCCAGCAACACCCAACTACAACATCAGACATAAGATCTTACACACACACACATTGTATTTCTTTGTCAGGGTCAAATGCAACCAACTTAAAAAGTGTTTGTGTGTGTGTGTGTGAGAGAGAGAGTGCAGAGAGACTGCTGGCCAAATGAGAGTGCCTAAGCAGGATTGTGCATGTGAACCCCTTCAAATATAATGGAAGTAAACAAAAAAACACATGAGGTCAAAATATAACTTTGATAAAATATAACAGTAAATAAGTAAATAAATACATTGAGATAAAATTGATAATGTTGTGACACTATAGTCAGTAGCCTGTACTGATAGCTATCGATTACTAATACACAGGTATTCAAGGGCAGGCTTTGATGGTTTAGATCTACCGTCCGATATGTGTACCACTTTGTTTATTTAAAGCAGAGTTCATCTCATTATAGTTTTGGAGTACTACAAGGATCTGTCCTAGGTCCTCTGCTATTTCCATTAAATATGTTGCCCCTTGGTAAACCCGAGTATTTCGGGATTATTTTCCATTGTTATGCTGATGAGCAGACCTCTAGTTCAGACAAAACCAGGTGAAACCTAGATTAAAGCTAACATCTCTTTAAAATATATAATTGGATCTCATAATCTAGTACTGCAGGTATTAAATCTGATCAAGACCGAGATATTACTTATTGCTAAAGACAGTACACAGAATCTCTTGGATGGAACAATTTGCTAATAGTCTTTATGTAATGTTTTGCCACGGATTAACATCCCATAATTACATTTATATGTACATGGAGCAACCTATCTTTTATTCAAAGCTTTTACATTCAGCATTCTTCCATCTTAGAAACATTCCAAGCTACAGTATGTTAAGTGTTTCTGATGCAGAATCGATGCATTCATGACCTCTAGACTGCTGACGCAATGCTCTACCCCTGAGCCACAAGAACACAATACACACAGCTAATAGTACAAAATGCTTCAGTCTGGATCCTTAACCAGGTCAAATGATCTGAGATGACCAAACACCTGAGAAGAGACTGATAACCATTAAGTTCCATTATACTGAATTAACCAAATTTTGCCATAAGTTTAAATTATTTGAGTTCTACAATATAAATCTATCAAAACTTAATTTCCTGTAAGGTCACTAAACTCTGGACTCTTGATGGTACCTAGGATATACAAAACATCTTTAATTTAATTGAGTTAATTTTTTATGGCTCCCAAACTCATGAATTTTTCCTGAAACGTTCAGGGTTCAGACACACTCTTGTTCTCTGAATAGACACATCTAGCTTAGCATTCATCGAACGCCTTCTCATAATCTAGTACTGAGCCCATATCTGAATCACGCTCAATTCATTGGCTTTAGCTTGGGTTGAACGCAATTTTGCTTGGAGGTCATACTGGCGAACGCGCCATCCACCTCAGATTTCTCTGCCAAGAACATTTATGTAAATGGAGCAGCTTTTAGGCAGCAAAGCGACTTACAATTGCATTCAGAGAACAAGGGTTTCATTAGTAACAGTAGTGCGTTCTCTTTCATAGGTAACTCTACCCCGCGTAGCTGCTGACGAGCTCAAACACGCCTGAGCGCTGCCTATCTGGCACACAATAATGAACCAACAACATACGGTCGGTTCAAACAGATCAGGACCTGAGAACCTGAACGTCAAGGTTGTATAACCTGACAAAGGTGTATACGGAGATTAACCATTTTGCCATAAGTTTAATTATATCCTCCAGGGTTTCTAAAATAAAGCTTTTTAGAAACTACGCCCCTAGTAGAAGAAGACTAAGAGGTGAAGGGAGTTGTCATAAGCCATACAAATCATCTTTAATTGAATTGAGTTAATCCTCTGCTTTCCATGGCTACCAGCACCAAAACAGATCAATAACTGGGAGATTTTCTCCAAACATGGAGCGAGAGACATATTAGATGCGTTGGTGGTGGCAGAGCATGTGGAGTCTCTCATTAACCTCACTTCAAAAAGGGAGGATGGAATGTAGAGTGACCACTTCAGTGGTGGTCAAAGTACACAGATCAAGACTTGAGTAAAAGTAACGTCAGGGTAATAAAATATTACTCCAGTAAGTAAAGTACTGCTTTTTCAATTTTACAGAAAAAGCCTGCAAAAGTACTCAATTTTTTCAGTACTTAAGTAAAAACAACTGATAGACAGATTTATCTATTTTATATAGACTGACTTTAAGGGCTCATATTAGCACATATTTTTATGACTGACAAGTCCCAAGAAGGAACTCCCCAAAATAACCACTATAGGCGTCAAGATACACATATTTTGTTGAGACCAACGTTGATGCCTCCCAAGGTGATGTAGTAATGTCTCACTGCAAGATTACACTGCCATGTACCTGTGGTAGAAAACAGCTGCCCCGCTGTCAGCCTAATTCTTGCAAAACTCCAGCACTGGACCAACAGGGCAGTTAAAACTGGGTCGATTGCAGGCGTCAAACATCACGATTCAAAGACGCCCACTTGGAAGAGTATAGCTTATTTAAGGAAAATCTAATTATATTTTCATAATGATTTTTTTTCTTCTCAAACCTTGTCAGGCAAACCATGTCAATCACAGCCCTGGCCAAATGCCCCCAGAGGGCATCACTTCCCACTCTGAGGCTGCCAGATCTATGCCCTGAACATCACATCCTTTCTTTTTCCCTCAGATGGAATCTCCCAAGGTGGCTGAATAAAGAGGGGAGTTATATCCGAGAACCAGGTCTGGGAGGGCCAGAACTATGAGAAGGAGAGGCACCGCTCACCTTCACTCTGCATAGTACTAATCAGCTTACTTATTTTCAGACTGACATGAATAAACCATGGGTGGGCGAACACATCTATCTGCCTAGAGTCGAAATTCAGGGAGAACAAACTGTATGACTGTTGAGAAACAAAGAGGTCCACCTCCGCTTTGCCAAACAGATCCCAGATCTGGGATACCATCATAGCATTCAACATCCATTCTGGCTTGAGCTTCTGTCTACAGCAGAAAATGAGGTTCAGTACTCCCGAGTGAACCGCCATCAAAGAGAGGAACTTGTCTTGGGACCAAAGGAACCGGCACGTCCCACGAGCGGAGTAGGCGGGCCGCGCCTCTGGCCGTTAGGAGCGCATCTGCAAAGCAGGCCGAAATCTCGGAGTCGGAGGCGCCGTGTGCAGAATATAATCTAGCCAGAAACTAAATCACGTGCTTTTGGGCTGGGAAACTGAAAATCAGGCAAAAATTCGTTACCGTGCATGAGTTATTTTGGGAGAGGGAGGGTGTTATTTTAAGGCCTGTCTGCTCACTCTCATCTCCTAGCTCGACATCCGAACCCCAGCTGTCTGTCAAGCCGCGATTCAGTGGCGTTAAATAGATCACCCAAAAATTGATGATTCACGTTCATAACAAGCCGACGGAGTTTTGACCTAAATATTAAATTTTCAGTTAGAGGTCCCATATAATTAAAACCCAAACACAAAATACACTTACTGTGTGGGTCTTCACAGCATCAGTGCGGTGGCATCAGCGAGTCCATGGCACTTCACCGCGTGAGGAGAACAGTTCACTGAGGCAGTCGCCGAAGTGCAAATGGATAATTGAAGGGTAGTAATTGGGTCTCGAACAGGCGATGTAACCGCTTCGTGATCAAAGAAATTCTGAGGAATGGATGGCGCTTTATGACGTGGCGATTGCGAACGGCGTCGCGCCATCAGCCAAGAATCGTTTGTTCTATGAATCAGACACGCTTCGGTCACGAGAGGGACGGAAGCGTGATGTATTATAAGCTAACGATATGAGAGTTACCTATGAAAGAGAACCATCTTATGCTTTGGAATGTAGGAACATGGAAACTCGGAGAGAATAAAACTAGATGCATTGGTGGTGGTGAAGTTATTGACATTAAAACACATTATTAACCTCAACGCCCAAAAAGTAGTTCACAGGATTATGAATGTAGCCTACCTGAAAGTGACGCACGGGCTTTGTTTTCATCTTTTTTGTTATTTTCTCGCCGCCGGATTGATGATGCATAGTTATCCATCAATTATGATAATTTGCATTCATCCGCAATCATGAGGTGCAAGCGGTCACGGGCCTGGATGTGGGAATGGCGACGTCACGGTTTTTTTTTTTTTTTTGTTTTGAGCAACAAGCTGCGTACTCTGCTTATAAGGAGCGGTGGTACTGTGTGTGTGTGTGTGTGTGTGTGTGTGTGTGTGTGTGTGTGTGTTTATGATATCGGTTTGTTATGTGACTGACAGTATGTTATCTTTACATGCATTTATTGAGTGAAGTTTGAAAAGAGCACTATAGAAGAAGCTACACGTTTTTGAACAAAGATGATGCAGAATACATTTCTGCTGTCACAAATATAACGTGCATGCTTTATCTGTTACGAGATGAAGTCAGTTCCTCACCCCACATCTGTTAGCGCAGCAGCTGTTCTCCAGCCCCGCGGCCTTCATGATCGACGCTGGCAGAAATGCCTGCAGAAATCACACAAACACACATTAACTCGCTCGCTCGCTCGTGTCCTTCACAAACTCTCAGACTCACCAGCAGTCCCGCTCCGATCACCCCGGGGAAGAACCAGATCTTCTCAGTGATCTCCTCCGTCCTCCACACCTCACCGTTGGGAAAAAACAGAAGGATGTTTCCGACCACAGCTAAGAGACCGAGCGGGTAGAGAAGGTCTGCGGTGCATTTAGCACATTTACCCGTACACATGATGAGCTGATTTAGATTGTCACTTAACCTGTGAAAGAGACGTGTCTTGCATTGAAATCATGAACCAGTCATAAAGCATGAATCAGTTACATAATATATGTGAGCCTGGAGCACAAAAGCAGTCATAAGCAGCACAGGCATATTTGTAGCAATAGGCCTAGCCAAAAATACATGGTATGGGTCAAAATTATAAATGTTTCTTTTATGCCAAAAATCACTAGGATAGAAGATCATGTTCCATGAAGATATTTTGTAAATGTCCGTAAATATATCAAAACTTAACTTTTGAATAATAATATGCATTGCTAAGAACTTAATTTGAACAACTTTAAAGATGCTTTTCTCAATATTATGATTTTTTTGCACCCTCAGATTCCAGATTTTCAAATATTGTCCAATCATAACAAACCATACATCAATGGAAATATTATTTATTCAGCTTTGATGTCTCAGTTCCTAAAAAATGTTGTTTTGTGTTCCAGAGTCACACGATGATCAACATTCCCTTAAAGGTAATTTTCTTTATAGCAGGATCATATTCAGTCTACAAACTGCTCACCTTTCACCTGAGTTCTGCTGTTCCACTTATTTCTACTCGCTGACTTCAGTGTGGACGAGAGAAAGACGGTTCTTATAGTTTCTGTCGAGGCTGATAGTTAGCGAGGCTTGGCGATGAGCTGTGAAGTGATGAGAGGTAATGTTAGCATGAGCACGTGACACACACAGCCATCTGTCCTTGCGGTCAATCACCCTGCTTTCAAACACACAAAACTCACTATCAGTAACGACCTCTGTCCACAAGTTTGAGATACAGAGAAAGAGAACAAATTTAATGTAAAGGCCTAGCATTTTTTGAAAGTGATGGTAACACTTTACACTAAAATTCCATTAGTTAACTATGTTTAATGCATTAACTAACAATAACATTGAGCAATGCATTTGTTACAATATTTATTCATCTTTGTTAACGTTAGTTAATACAGCTGTTCATTGTTAGTTCATTTTAGCTCAAGTCCTTTAACTACATTTATCAATACAACTTGTACATTTAATAATGTACTAGTAAATGTCGGAATCAACATTAACTACGAAAAATAAATGCTTTAGAAGTATTTTTCATTGTTAGTTTAATGTAGTCAACTAATGTTAACAAATGGAACTTTATTGTACTGTAAGTGTTACCTAAGTAATTTTGGACAAACTTTCCTAATCTTAAATCTTCAAGACCCAAAATTATATGTATAATGTATTATTACTAAATCAAATGATACCTAAAAATATTAATATGTTAGAATAGGGATTAAACGAATCACTCAACTCACAATTCTATTTTATTCGTTTTTTTATTTAAGACAAATGATCAATTAAATGTGTCATTTTGCTTGTACAAAATGTTGCACGTTTCTTTGTGAAATTGAAATATAACACTATAAAAATGCACTTGCATATTATTGCTCTCTTGTTGGTCTTGATTGCTTCTATTCACCTCATATATAAGTCGCTTTCAGAGGTGGAAAGAGTACAAAAATATTCTACTCAAGTAAAAGTACCATTACATTACTGAAATTTTACTTAAGTACAAGTAAAAGTACCAGTCTAAAAATATACTCAAGTAAAAGTAAAAAGTAGCTCATTTAAAATTTACTCTGAGTAAAAATTACTTAGTTACATTTTAACAATGGGAGGGAAAAATGGGATAGACCAAAGGTGTCAAACTCAGCCCTACACAGTGTAGATATTACCCTAATTAAACCCATCTGATACAGCTAAACTAATCATTTAGGCTTATTTGAAAACTACATGGTGTGTGTGTTGGAGCAGGGTTGGAACTAAACTCTTTAGGGCTGTGGCCCTCCAGTAACACCCTCCAGAGTTTGACACACCTGGGATATGGGCCTATAAATCTCAAACTAGGTGTTTTTAATTAAAGGAATCAGTCATTTAGAATAATAACACATTTAGGCTGTTACCAGGCAAATTAAATCAGTATCAACAAAATTAATCTTTGCAATGCAGAGGAAACACAGAAGCTTCATCTGAAGTGGCATAGATGTATTACACACTGACATGAATGCATTTAGCCTGCAGTTACAAATGCAGAAATAATGTTTAGATATAAATAAGACATAAAATGTGACCCTGAACCACAAAACCATAAGGGTCCATTTTCCTAAATTGCGATTTATACATCATCTGAAAGCTGAATAAATCATATTTCCATTGATGTATGGTTTGTTATGATCGGACAATATTTGAAAATCTGGAATCTGAGGGTGCAAAAAAATCAAAATATTGAGAAAATCTACTTTAAAGTTGTTCAAATTAAGCTCCTAGTTTGTATATATTTACAGAATATATTAATGGAACATGATCTTTACTGAATATGCTAATGATTTTTGGCATAAAAGAAAAACGTATAATTTTAACCCATACAATGTATTGTTGGCTATTGCTACAAATATACTCCAGCGACTTAAGACTGGTTTTGTGGTCCAGGGTCACAAATGTTAAATAGTCATTAGAAATAAAAAAATAATAATAATCAACAGATACTTTAAATGTTAAATTAGAACCACCAGTAGGTGTCAGCAAGTCACTCATAAGAGATTCATTGCAATTGAACAGAATCATTTAAACGGTTAATTCATTCAGGAACAAAACACCGTCATTGCTCAGTCAGAGTCAGAGACGCAAAACTGTGTTTGGAATTATTTTTGTTGTCGAAATAGAGCAAAAACAGGCAATATGGTGTCTAAAGTCTCTTAATTAACTTCTTGTTTTTTGAACTGTTGTAAAAAGAAAAACTACAGGCCTATGTAATCATGGTGATTTTTTGAGAAAAACGGCATTCTTCGTGTGATGTTGACTTACTATATTAAATTATATAAATATATAAATTTTCTGCTTCTATATCTTCAATTTTGTGATCATTCTAAACGCATTTTAACAGACTGAATCACGCAGTGAAAGAAAGCACTCCCGTTAAAACAACAATTACTATATTATCTCAGATGATATTGCACACCCTGCACCACTGTCTGTTTGGCTCATTTGTGCAAAACCTTTTGCTAAAAGCTTCGTTTTAACCACCAATGCAATGATGTAAGTATTTACGTTACCTCTAACGTTACATGCTTGCGAAGGGCGATGTCGAGATGTTATAAGCTGCTAGTTCGGTCTCCCGAGGCAAACACAGCTTACACTGCATAATAGAGCATGAATATATGGCCAGGGGTTCACTTCATTTCCTTCGAATTCAACTTCAGCAGAATATGACGGGGTTTGGTTTCAGCTGGGTCTGCACCATTAGGGGCCGTTCACATATCGCGCCTAAAAACGCATGGAAAACGCTAGGCGCGCTGCTTTCTCCTTTTTTCCAAAGCGCTCGGGCGGTTGCGCTCCGGAGGCGTTTGTCGTTGCTAAGCAACCATCAGCTGCGCTCTCCGTTACAAGAAGGACATTTCGTCACATGACCTGCGGTGCGCTTGCGGCATTCTGAAAAGTTGAGATGTTTTTATCTCGATGCGGCGCGGACGCGCCTGGAAAAAACGAGCGCGTCGCTTCCATTATGAGCGCGCATACCGCGCGTCTACATTTGAAATAACGAACTTAAGCGCGCAAAAGACGCGATATGTGAGCGGCCCCTTAAAACGCCTGTCTTGTCCGTCTGCATCTTTCTTGTGATTTTAGCGCCAGTTTCTTCTTCTGCCCATTATTTGCTGCAGTTTTTCCACGGAGCGATTTTTTTTTACTCAGTAACGAATGTGTTTTAAAATGTAGCGAAGTACAATACTTCCCACAAAATATACTTAAGTAAAAGTAAAATTACAGATTAAAACATTACTTAAAAAGTACAAGTACACAAATATAACACTATAAAATGCACAGGTCTTGATTGCTTCTATTCACCTCATATATAAGTCGCTTTGGATAAAAGTGTTTGCTAAATAACAAAATATAAATATAATGTAAATAACAAAACTAAATAGAAATTTTAAAAGAAGCCCCCCAAATCAAATAATCAAGTAACACAAATAAAACAAATATCTTCTTTTAAAAAACTAAGGCTTTGTCTGTGCTCTTTCCATTTCAAATTATAAGTAACCGCGCATTTTAATCATGATCCAAACAAAGATGCTGCATACATGCAACATGAGCAGTTTTAATCTAAATTAAATTGTATCATTTCGAAATTTGGAGCAAAATGGAATGGTCTGAATTCAGTTTTGTGAAACTATACATTAAACATATCTGCATGAAACAGAACAGCAGACGAGTTGAATGAGACGCAGATTCTCTCTCTGCCAGCAGGTGGCGCTTAAAGCGTGTCTTTGGTTTCCGCTGTAAATAAAGCAGCGCTGCACTTATGAACTTTAAAAGGCATTAGACAGAGGCAAGATGAAAATAAAAAAATACCATCTAAACTTTGTTTTGAGCATCTCTGCCCCTAAAGCAATCACCATCGCTACTGTCTATCAACCACCAAAGCCAAATGAAGCTTTTATGTCTGAGTTTGCTGATTTGTTGTCTATTCAAGAACATCCTTATCTTGGGGGATTTTAACATACATATTGACCAAAATGACTGTATGTTGACAAAGGACTTTCTATGTTTGTTGGACTGTTTTAATCTTAAACAGCTTATTAGCGGCCCGACACATAACAAAGGTCACACATTAGACCTTGTGTTTGCAAATGATGCAATTGTTTCACAGCTGTCTTCTGTTGACATTGGTCTCTCTGATCACTTTGCAATTTTTTTTAACCTGGAAATATCTCTCTCTTGTACTACTTCATCACATACTGTTAATTTCCGTAAATGGAAATCAATCGACTTATCCGATTTTGCAGACACTGTCGTTTCCTCTCTTAGCGGTCTTCCATTAGCTTCTCTTGAAGATAAGATCTTGCAGTTGAATACTGTTCTTGCCTCTAATTTGGATTATTTTGCTCCCCTGAAGTCTCGCTGTGTTTCTTTTGCTCGTTCTGCCCCTTGGTATAATGACGAATTGCGCTCTAAGAAAGTAGCTTGTCGTAAATTGGAGCACAAGTGGCGTGACTCGGGTCTGAATGTGTTTTATCAAGCGTGGAAAGACCACCTGGGGGAATATAGAACTGAAATTGAGTCTGCCAGATCTGTTTATTATTCGCAGATTATAGATAATGATCAAAGTAATCCCAGGCATATCTTCCATACTATTAACATACTTCTCAAAGTTAATGATGGTATTTCTCTACCTGTTTCAAACAAATTGTGTAATGATTTTCTTAATTTTTTCAGTTCCAAAATTGACAACGTTTACGAACTTATTCAAGTTGCACCCACTTTATCTTCTACAGTTTGCCCATCTTGTTTCCATGGCACATTGTTTACAACTTTTTCCAAAATTGACTCTGAGCTGCTTACTAGGGAGGTATCACGTATGAAAGCTGTTGCCTATATTAGTCGCCTAGTAGCCTATATGTCTAGCGGCGGTGCTCGCTTCAGCTCCTTTTATGGTGGTGGTGCCCAGCAATGTACTCTCAGCCTGTCATGTCGCGGTCAAGGAGACGGTTACCACTGTAGAACCTCCAGAGGTGGCGGCAACTGCTGCAGAACCTTCAGAAGTGTCAGTGGTATCCACTCACCAACTCTTTGTCTGTCCTGTCGCAGCCAGAAGGGCTGTCCCTGAACTCTCGCCCTGTCATGGCTAAGGAGGCCATCTGCGAATCCTCGGCTCGTCCTGTCACGGCTAAGGAGGCCCTCTGTGAAATCTTTGCCTGTCTTGTTGCAGTCACAAGGGCTGTCCTTAAATTATCTTCCTGTCCTGTTGTGGCTACAGAGGCCACTTATGAACTTATTGTGTTCCCTGCTTCGGTCCTTGTGGCCATATATGCTCTGCCTGTCTCTTGTGTCTCAGTTCACCCTAGGTCCCAGTCTCTGCCATGGGTCTCTGCTCCGCCGTGGCCGTTTTCTGCTCTGCCGTGGTGGTCTTCAGTTTGGCCCCGGTGGGCTCCTGCTCTGCCGTGGAGGTCTTCTGCCCTGTCTGCTCCACACTGGTGGACTCCTGCTCCTCCATGGAGGTTTTCTGCTCCGCGGTGGTGGTCATCTGCTCCACCCTGGTGGGCTCTATTCCCGTCTGCTCTGCCTTGGTGCCCTGCTCTGCCGGCTTTGCCTCAGTTCTGGGTCTCTTCACTTCTTCACAGACCTGGCCCTCCGTCCCTCCCCCTGTTCTGCCTCCACTCAACCGCCCTCCTGGATAGTTCTGAGTTTGGAGCATCTGGAAGCCGCTCTTTGGGTGGGTGGGTGTGGGGGCTCTGTCACAAATCTGGTTCGTGATCTTCCATCCACTCACCCTCAGAGGTCGCTCTTTCATCAAATTGACTCTCACACCACACACACCATTACATATTACCCTAGATTACATTTCTCATAATTCATTGCACTAAGTACACACTCTGCCGAGTATTGTTTAGCGTTTAGCATTCTCCTAGTGTTAGCTACTTACCAAGCCTTTCCGTGTTTGTTTTTGTGTTCAGTCTCCTGTATTGTTCTGCGTTTATCACTCTCCGAGTGTTAGCTACTTCACGGAGCTATTCCTAGTTTCCGTTTCTTATTCTAGTTTAAGTCTAGTCTTTTCGTGTTGACTTGTTGTCTGGTTCCTGATCTTCTGCCTTGTATATTGGATTAACCCTTTGTCTTCCATTTGGACTCTGTTTGCCCCTGCCTGGACCATTGCTTGTGTACCTGGATTACCCCTCTTGTCAAGCCCTCTGGATATTGTTTGCCGATCGAAGACCACGCCCATTTACTTGAGTACTCATCTGCCTTGCCCTCAATATACCTGTTTGCCATTTGTTCAACCCTGCCTATGTTTTTGATCATGTCTATGATTAAAAGCTTGCACATGAATCTGCATGCCTCATGTCTCATTCCCCCTGTTACAGCTACAGTAAAATCATGTTAATATTTAGTCTATAACTACAGTAAGATCATGTTGATATTTAGTCTATAACTACAGTAAGATCGTGTTGATATTTAGTTTAGAACTACAGTAAGATCGTGTTGATATTTAGTCTATAACTACAGTAAGATCATGTTGATATTTAGTCTAGAACTACAGTAAGATCGTGTTGATATTTGGTCTAGAGCTACAGTAAGATCGTGTTGATATTTAGTCTAGAACTACAGTAAGATCATGTTGATATTTAGTCTATAACTACAGTAAGATCATGTTGATATTTAGTCTAGAATTACAGTAAGATCATGTCGATATTTAGTCTATAACTACAGTAAGATCATGTTGATATTTGGTCTATAACTACAGTAAGATCGTGTTGATATTTAGTCTAGAGCTACAGTAAGATCGTGTTGATATTTAGTCTAGAACTACAGTAAGATCATGTTGATATTTAGTCTAGAGCTACAGTAAGATCATGTTGATATTTAGTCTAGAGCTACAGTAAGATCGTGTTGATATTTAGTCTAGAGCTACAGTAAGATCGTGTTGATATTTAGTCTAGAACTACAGTAAGATCATGTTGATATTTAGTCTAGAGCTACAGTAAGATCATGTTGATATTTAGTCTAGAACTACAGTAAGATCATGTTGATATTTAGTCTAGAACTACAGTAAGATCATGTCGATATTTAGTCTATAACTACAGTAAGATCATGTTGATATTTAGTCTAGAATTACAGTAAGATCATGTTGATATTTAGTCTAGGACTACAGTAAGATCATGTCAATATTTAGTCTATAACTACAGTAAGATCATGTCGATATTTAGTCTAGAACTACAGTAAGATCATGTTGATATTTAGTCTAGAACTACAGTAAGATCATGTTGATATTTAGTCTAGGACTACAGTAAGATCATGTCAATATTTAGTCTAGAACTACAGTAAGATCATGTTGATATTTAGTCTAGAATTACAGTAAGATCATGTTGATATTTAGTCTAGGACTACAGTAAGATCATGTCAATATTTAGTCTATAACTACAGTAAGATCATGTCGATATTTAGTCTAGAACTACAGTAAGATCATGTTGATATTTAGTCTAGGACTACAGTAAGATCATGTCAATATTTAGTCTAGAACTACAGTAAGATCATGTTGATATTTAGTCTAGAACTACAGTAAGATCATGTTGATATTTAGTCTAGAACTACAGTAAGATCATGTTCACACACAACGCTCTGCACTTACTCCTGATTGCTATCACCATGGCAACACCAGAGCTGTCACTCAATACATCAGAAACAAAGTAACTGGAGTTACTTATTTGAAAAATTAACTCATATATTTGGCAACACTTTATTTCGATAGTCGACTTTAGACTTTAGACATTCTACTAACAGTAGGTAACTTTGCAAGTACATGTCAACTAGCAGTCATTAGAGTATTAGTAGACTGTCTGCTTAATATCTTCTAACACTTTATTTTGATGGGTCCGACACATACGGAGTATGATAAACTTTGATAAACTAAAGATGATCTGCCATGTTATTATGATTTTGTGTTATTATGGGCAGAGAGGCCATGTATTAATTTACATTTATATTTAAATGTACATTTAATCATTTAGCAGACACTTTTATCCAAAGTGACGTTCAAGCAACATACAAGTATTCCTGAAATAAATTTGAACCTTTATAAACTTTGCAAGTAGCCTATATGTCAATTTATTCTACTAACCCTAAACCTACCCAAACGGTCTACTCTGAGAGTTAGTAGACATATAGTCGCAAAGTTGCTTATTTACATTTATGAGACACTTTTATCCAAAGTGACTTACAGTGCATTCAGGCTATACATATTTTGTCAGCACATGTGTTCCCTGGGAACGAACCCACAACCTTTGTGCTGCTTACACAATGCTCTACCACTGAGCCACAGGAATTTATAGTTAGTAGACTTTCTAAAGTGGACTATCAAAATAAAGTGTAATCAGAAACAGCAGATAACACACAGAAACGAACATGACATTTTAAAGCAGAAGACTCAAATTGTGTTTCACGAGTTCACACTTACTTAATAATGAACTGAGTAAACGGTATGCGTATTTGGCGTGCTGTCCGAGGAGAGGGCTCCGAGCTCGGTAGTAGTTCCCGAGCCCGGGGTACTCCCCTCGCCCAGGGAGAGGGGTCCGAGCTCGGCATTGGCCCGGACCCAAAAGCTCCCCCTACCCCCTGCTGGGGTGTAGACGGACTGGAAGTGTGGAGTTGGGGTGGTGGAGGGATTCTGGAAGACTAGAGATAATGGAGGTAAGGCTGCTTGATTATTTATAGGGGTTCTCTCTAGCGTTTATTGGGTAAGTGATGTGATTACTGATGATGAATTGGCTGTGTTAATTATGCGCGCGTGCTCCTCCCGAAACTTGTTTGTGAAACATCACTTCACGAGTTCACACTTACTTAATAATGAACTGAGTAAGCGGTATGCGTGTTGGCGTGCTGTCCGAGGAGAGGGCTCCGAGCTCGGTAGTAGTTCGAGCCGGGGTACTCCCTCGCCCAGGAGAGGGGTCCGAGCTCGGCATTGGCCCGGACCCAAAGCTCCCAAAGAATGCTTATCGTGGGACAGCAGCCAAATAGGCTAAGAGACCCCAAAAATGCATGGTTTAGGGCTGATGGGATGCTGGACAATGCTTGTAAAGATGCTGCGGCATCTTAGAGGAAGAAGCGGCTTCTGCTGAAGTGTGCTGTGGCGGTGTGGGGAGAGGAGGAGGATGTGAGGGTAGATACTGCTGCGGCAGTGGGGAAATATATGGTGCTCCTGTGGGAGCAAACACTGCTCGGCAGTGAGGAGGTATTGATGGAGCTCCTGCGGGAGCGGACACTGCCGCGGCAGTGGGGAAATAATGGGAAGGCTCCTGCGGGAACGGACACTGCTGCGGCAGTGGGGAAATATAGATAGCGCTCCTGGGAGCGGACACTGCCGCCAGTGGGGAAATAATGGGAAGGCTCCTGCGGGCGGGCACTGCTGCGGCAGTGGGGAAATATATTTGCGCTCCTGCGGAGCGGGCACTGCCGCGGCAGTGGGGAAAACAGGAAGCGCTCCTGTTGGAGCAGACACTGCTGTGGCAGTGGGGAAAACAGGTAGCGCTCATGGGGAGCAGTCACTACTGCGGTAGTGAGGAAATACAGGTAGCGCTCCTGCTGGAGCAGGCACTGCTAGGGCAGTGGGAAGAAGGGAAAGCTCCTGCGGGGGCAGGCACTGCTGGGGCAGTGGGAAAAAAGGGAGAGAGCTCCTGCGGGAGCGGCCACTACTGCGGTAGTGGGAAAATAGATAGCGCTCCTGCGGGAGCGGTCACTGCTGGGGCAGTGGGGACATATAGAGAAGAATCCTGTTGGAGCAGGCACTACTGCGGTAGTGGGGAAAATAGAGAGAAGGTTCCTGCTAGAGCAGGCACTACTGCGGTAGTGAAGAAACAGCTGGGGGGGGATTCCTATGGTGGCGTGGGGGCTGTTGGGAAGGGAGGGAGAGGCTCCTGCTGGAGCAAGCACTGCTGCGGCAGTGAGAAAATAGAGGGGAGGGAGAGGCTCCTGCTGGAGCAAGCACTGCTGCGGCAGTGAGGAAATAGAGGGGGGGTGGGTGAAGGAGGGGATGGAGGAAAGGCTTCCTGCTGGAGCGAGCACTGCTGCGGCAGTGAGGAAATTTAGGAAGCTCCTCCTGCGGAGCAGACACTGCTGGGGCAGTGAGGAAATACGGTGGCGCTCCTGAGGGGAGCATTCACTACAGCGGTAGTGAGGAAATACAGGTAGCGCTCCTGCGGGCAGTCACTGCTGCGGCAGTGGAAATAGAGAGGAGAGCTCCTGCGGGAGCGGTCACTGCTGCGGCAGTGGAAATAGAGAGAGCTCCTGCGGGAGCGGACACTACTGCGGTAGTGGGGACAAACGGGAGGTGCTCCTGGGGGAGGCGGTCACTGCTGGGGCAGTGGGGAAATATAGAGAAGGATCCTGCTGGGGCAGGCACTACTGCGGTAGTGGGGAATATAGAAAGGTTCCTGCATGAGCAGGCACTACTGCGGTAGTGAAGAAGAAGGCTGGTAGGGGAGGGTGGGGAGAGAGAAGGCTCCTGCTGGAGCAATCACTGCTGGGGCAGTGGGGAAATACAGGTGGCGCTCCTGAGGGGAGCAGTCACTACAGCGGTAGTGATGAAATACAGATAGCGCTCCTGCTGGAGCAGTCACTGCTGCGCCGAGGGAAATACAGAAAAGGCTCCTTCGGGAGTAGACACTGCTGCGGCAATGGTGGAAATACAGAGAAGGCTCCGGGAGCGGGCACTGCTGCGGCAGTGGGGAAAACGGTTGGGGTGGGGAGAGAAGGCTCCTGTTGGAGCGAGCACTGCTGCGGCAGTGAGGGAATATAGATAGCGCTCCTGCGGAACAATCACTGCTGGGGCAGTGGGGAAATACAGGTAGCGCCCTGAGGGGAGCAGTCACTACAGCGGTGTGATGAAATACAGATAGCGCTCCTGCTGGAGCAGTCACTGCTGCGTCGAGGGGAAATACAGAAAAGGCTCCTTCGGGAGTAGACATTGCTGCGGCAATGGTGGAAATACAGAGAAAGCTCCTGCGGGAGCGGGCACTGCTGCGGCAGTGGGAAAAAACAGTTGGGTTGGGGGGGGGGGGGGTGAGTATGATGGAGAGGAGCGGTTGCTGTGGGGTTTCGGGGGTGTATTCTAAAGGGGATGGCCGATTAGGGTCTGGTGGGCTTCCTTGATGTGGGAGCGGTTTAGTCGAATGTAGCTTTTGAAAGCCTCTGACGACCAGCGACCGAGTTCTTGGATCTGCTGTTGGGAAAGGCCTTTGTGGGCCGCTGTGGTTGCTGCGCCTATTCTGAATGAGTGGCTGGAAAAGTTTCCGGCTGGGGTACCTGATAGGTGCAGGACTGCTTTGAGGTGCTTTTGGAACCAGAAGCGAGTGGCGGGGCGGTTGGAGTCGTCTGTGAAAAGGGGTCGGATGGGAGTTTGGACTGTGATTTCCTTAGATGGAGGAAAGCTAGGAGGGTTTGGTATGGTGATAGAGGTGATTGGAGTTTGAAAATGTAAATGAAGTGGCCTTTCTTTGTTTGGTCTGTCTTACTTTGCTTAATGGTGTAAGAAATGGTTTCGTCGTCCAGTACTACTAGATCTGAGATAGTGGGGTGGATGGCTGGGTCGAAACTGGATGGGATGGCGAGCTCAGAGCATCTGAGGAAGCCAAAGAAGGCCAGGATAAACATGGCGCCGAGTGTGCGGGCGGTGTGGATAGAATGGTAGCCTCATGGAGAGTGGAAATTCATTTGGTCAGAATTTTTAGAGTTATGGGCTGCCTGGAGTCTGGGGGTGGGATTGGTTTTCTGGATACCTTTAATGAGTAAGGAGGTCTGTGAATTGGCTATATCGGAAGGGGAACCGTATAAAGGTTTGTGGAAAAAATTGTAGTCCGCTTAGGTAACCTTTAATGGAACTGGTTTGGAGTTTTTGTTTATGTTGAGGTGGGAGATGAATGAGGTGATGGCCAGTAGTGAAAAGGTGGGGAATGGCAAGTTATAAGTGGAGTGAAAAGTTTTGAAGCTTTTCCATGCTGTCAGGTATGACTGGAGGGTCCTTGGGGAGACTGCTTGGAGAATTGAATTGAGGGAGGCTTCGAGGAGAGGTTTCAAGGGATGGTTTAAGGGAATATTAGTTCTGAAAAGGGAGGTACTGGGGTGGGGAGTGGATCCGCCTCCGGTGCCAATGTTCTGAATTTCTGATAGAATTGTGACCTGATGGACCTGATGGAGTTGGCTACGGGGTGGTTCCAGTGCTAATGCGGAGGTATGGGTAGAGGCGGTGGTAGAAAGAGAAAGGGGGCCCGGGACGGAGCTGACTGCGTGGAAGAGGGGGGGGAATGGCTGGTGTGGAAGCCCTAATTAAGCCCTGATGTCGGGGAAATCTTTTGGCTGGTCGAGCGGAGCGGCGCGATGGAGCCTGGGGCTCGGGGCGCTGGCTGGAGAAGGAGAGATCCTGGGGCGGTCAATTTGCTGCGGAGGATCCGCGAATCTCGAGTATATGTCCCGTTGTTTGAAGGAGAAACTGAGATCTGTGATCATGGCAAGGGAGCTTGTTCCTGTGGCTCAGTGGTAGAGCATTGAGTTAGCAGTGCAAAGGTCGTGGGTTCAATTCACAGGGAACACATGTGCTGACAAAAAAAATGTATAATCTGAATGCACTATAAGTCGCTTTCGATAAAAGCGTCTGCTAAATGCATAAATGTAAATGTAATTAGGCAGTGCAGTAGAATCGGTGGGTGGGGCTATACAGGCAGTGATGAAGAATCGGTGGGTGGGGCTGAACAGGCAGTGATGTAGAATCGTTTGGCGGGGCTGAACAGGCAGTGATGTAGAATCGTGGAGCGGGGCTGAACAGGCAGTGATGTTGAATCGGTGGGCGGGGCTGAACAGGCAGTGCTGTAGAATCGGTGGGCGGGGCTGAACAGGCAGTGTTGTAGAATCGGAGGGCGGGGCTAAACAGGCAGTGCTGTAGAATCGGTGGGAGGGGCTAAACAGGCAGTGCTGTAGAATCGGAGGGCGGGGCTAAACAGGCAGTGCTGTAGAATCGGTGGGCTGGGCTAAATATACAGTGATGTATACTTGGTGGGCGGGGCTAAATATACAGTGATGTAGAATCGTTGGCGAGGCTTAACAGGCAGTGCTGTAGAATCGGTGAGTGGGGCTAAACAGGCAGTGCTGTAGAATCGTTGATAGGCTGAACAGGCAGTGATGTGGAATCGGTGGGTGGGACTGAACAGGCAGTGATGTGGAATCGGTGGGTGGGGCTGAACAGGCAGTGCTGTAGAATTGGTGGACGGGGCTAATCATGCAGTGCTGTATAATCGGTGGGTGGGGCTAATCAGACAGTGCTGTATAATTGGTGGGCGGGGCTGAACAGGCAGTGATGTGAAATCGTGGGCAGGGCTAACGTGGCAATGATTTACTCAGTGGGCGGCGCTAAAAAGTTATGTGGAAGTAGGTGTTGACCTTCTTCTGCGAAGGCGGTGCTTATCCACACTCTTACATCATGGAGTAGCACATTCCACAAGCTGTGGGTTTGGCAGATTGGAATACTGTTTTTAGTCTAATGAGAAAGTTTTGAGTTCTGAAACTTTTTCTATAGTACAATGACATCTTATGTCAAAAGATCAAGGGAATTTTGGTTTCTCAGTTCATGACCACTTTATAATATATAATTTGATAAATGATTATGCAAGAGAGTATTAGTGCAATAGATTTATAGATTTAACTGGCTGAATAAATTATTCTGGAAGGGATTGAAAGGAGTAAAAACAGCAGGAAAAGTCCTGTCCATTAGAAAATCGCTGGGTCTGACATTGCTGCAATGGTTGGAAAGGCTGGTAGGGCATCCTGCGGGCTAGCAGGACTGCTGACTTGGCAGTGAGAACAGGGAATTGGGGTGGTGGGCTGGGTGAGTAGAATTGGTGAGGGTGGCTGAACTGATGGAATCGGTGGCGGGGCTGGCTCAGGCAGGGCTGTAGAATTGCGGGTGGTGGCTGAACACAGGTGCTGTGATGTGGGGCGGTGGTGAATAGAATCAGTGCTGGGGGAACAGTGGCTGGGTGTGGGCTGAACAGGCTTGTGGGGAAGAACAGGAGTTTGAATCGGGGTGGGGCTAATCACTGGTGAGGCGGGCTGAAGGTGGTGGGTGGGGGCAGGTGCAGGCAGTCGGCAGTGAGGGCTCGTGGTGGGATGATTTAGCTCAGTGGCTGGGCGTGATGTGAGGCAGTGGCTAAAGAGACCTCTGATGGGAAGTTATACCTTCATGGAGGCTTATACACTCTTACATCATAGAGTAGCCACAAGCTGTGGGTTTGGCAGATTGGAATACTGTTTTTAGTCTAATGAGAAAGTTTTGAGTTCTGAAACTTTTTCTATAGTACAATGACATCTTATGTCAAAAGATCAAGGGAATTTTGGTTTCTCAGTTCATGACCACTTTATAATATATAATTTGATAAATGATTATGCATGAGAGTATTAGTGCAATAGATTTATAGATTTAACTGGCTAAATAAATTATTCTGGAAGTGATTGAAAGGTGTCAAAACAGCAGGAAAAGTCCTGTCCAAACTGATGCATGTTCTCACTGAAAGAAGGGTAGGTGGAGTTAATGCAGTGATGCTCGTCTGCAGCATCTGCGCAGTCACTCCATCCGTCACACAGCCAGTCCTGGTGCAGACACTCCCCGGAGCCACAAGCAAACTCTGCTGGAGCGCATGTTCCTCAAAGCAGAAAGCAGCAATGCAGGGAAGAGTCACAATCTCACCGAGATTCACTAAATCTACTTCACGAATCACTGTGAAATTGTGCGGCACTCACTTCCTGAAAGAGACACGGCCCTAAACGATGCATAAAATCCACTGTCTGCAACACCTTCATCTGCCACAAACAGCACAGTCAACACAGGACCAGAGGAGGAGAGATCAGGAGGCAGAGCCGGCCCACAAAACCTGCTCAGAGGGAGAGCAGGAGGTCAAACACTGACTATAAAAACAGTTGCTCCAGTACAACAAATATGACACACAATTAAATCTGCCTTCCTCCAGATAATGCTCATGATGGAAATGTTTTGCGTTCTCTACATTTCCATTTGGATTGGAACTCAGCAACTCTTGCTGAAAGTAAAATTTTAAAGCAAAGGGTCTCTTTAAACCCTATCAGTGTTGTTGAGACAGTGGTGAAGCATTCTCACCTGCCCAGCAAAGTGTTTGCATCTGTGTCCGTGCCGTCATAAACCTCCACATAGTCAAACACACACACATCTTGTGTTTCCAGACTCAAGTTCTGAAAACTCAGTCTAATCACTTGTCCATCTTCCACAGAGATTTGCCACATACACAACTATGGTAGATATAACTATAATTAATACAGATGTGATAGAAACAGTCATGATGCTGAAACAAATACTAGTTATGTAACTGTTTAGCTGGCCTAATATATTAATTGATCAGTGCATAGCCAATTTATATAAAACTGTATGCAAATGTATACGAGTTAGCGTTTAGATTGAGGAAGTGATTGACGGAAATAGCAGCTGATGAAATCATTCACCTGTTGATGTGGGTAAGGCTTTGGATGGTTTGGACTGGACAACGATCCATACTCTCCTGTTATTTTTCCTCCACACTCTAAGAATCAGACAGAATGATATCGATTATAGTCTTTACTTTCAAGCGAGATAAAAGACTGAAGTGTCACACTCTGTCACGGTGTGTGTGTGTGTAGCGGGAAGGACGCTGGAGACAGCAGGTGAGTACTTTTTCTTTGTTTTAATAAATCAATGAAAATAAGACAGGTGACACAACGTAAAAGACGAGTGAATGGATCAAGACTCAGTGGGAACTCGGGACTTATAAACACATGGAAACTAAGGAAAACTAAAACAAATTAACTTAACAAGAAACTGAAAATAACCAAATAAGGAAACACAGGAACGATAAGGGAAAAACAAAGAACAAAGAGTCCAGAATCCTGACACAGTCTGTGTCGTGACGTCATTACTGTAATTACCCTTGTGTTTCTGGCTGCAGTTGGCTTCATCTGACCGGTCCTGACAGTTTGGCTGGCCGTCACAAATGGAAACGGGTAGCAAACAACGACCGCCGTCACACATGAACTCTTCTCTGGAACAGCTCTCTGATCACAGATATAAAATCAAATTTAGTACATGCAAAGAGAAAAATAACACACCATGTGACATGTTATTATAATCAGTGATCAGAATAGCATAGTTGTATTCACTGCTTACTGCTCTTCAATTTCATTTGCATCACATTTATAAATTCTAAAGAAAAAAAATCTATCATTTGGCTAAACCACATTTTTATTGCATATTAGGTTTTTAAAATTAATTTCATTTTCTTTTCATTATTATAGTGAGGAGCCTCTGCAGGATTTCTTCCGAGGGTACGCACAGAGAAGGGGGGGGGGGGGGCTATAGGTGCCAGCGGCAGACACGCTGAAAAAAATATTATACATTTATAAGGTAAGGTTGCAAACACTTTATTTTAGCTACATTTAGCCTAAATAAAAATAAAAAAATTGCAAAGTCAACCTAATTTCTTTGTTTAAATGTAGCTAAAATACATTGATACACTTACCTTCAAAAAAATTATGTGAAAATTACACTCCGCAAAAAAAGCTCAACACGAAAATCAGCAATAACATGTAGGCTTATAGATATTTTTAAACTCTAATTGATCGATTTCACAAGACAGATTTCATCAGATTTCTTTTTCAATATGCATTCAAATATTAAAACGCAAAACACATTGTATTCACATTGTTTGTATTCGATCTAAAAATGTACAGAAAGATAAGACTTTGGGTTATAATAAAACAACACAAAGCTTATTGCGATTATTGGGGGGCTTGCATGCAATGAATGGACTTGAAAACATTAAATATAATTTCCAAGCATTTACACCATAATTAAAACAGCTTGTCAATAGCCACATAACGGTATTTACTTCATAAAAATCAACAAGTTAAGCGTATAATTGTATAGCTGTTTATATTTTCAGATTTTATTGATCTGTTCTGAATACCTTAAAATGTAAAATATTTGCTGCGACGCAATTTTGTCTGATGTGAATTATTTAGCCTATTATTTATTTTAATCCATACAGTAAACGCTTTAAAAACAGCTTTAAAAATTACTTTATTGCATTCCAGAAGCTTTTAAATACATTTTCACAATATATTTTATGGGTAGCCTAGCTTGAATATAAAACATTGTTGTGAATTCGTTGTATTCCCATTTGTAAAATAGCTAGCTTAATTAATTATTGTAGGCCAACCCGATTTTATATGATAAAGATTAGTTACTAATAGTTACTAATTAATTATCCAAAGTAATTATAGTAATTATGAACCTGAATTATGATTAATGCATTCTAAAGTGAAGTTGATTTGAACCCACCAGTAATGACTCAAGTAATACCAAATTCTTCACTAATTACTTGGATCAGTATTCTAAAGTGAATAACATTATTATTCTCTAGTAATGACTGAAATTATTATACACTTTTGAGGTTTTTGTAAGGTTTTAGTCAGTAATTAATTTTGATAGATTTGGAAACACTTAAATCATTACTAGTGGGTTACTCTAATCTTCACTTTAGAATTAATTATACATTATGCATAATTCACATTAATTATGAACCTGTAATTCTCAGTAGTTCTCCAGAATATGAAAAAAATAGTAGTTATTGATTAATAGTGAACTACCAGTTTCAACTGAGCGCCATTACTTACTAAATCATTAATCATAGTTTCTTGTTAGTTATTAGTAGTTACTAGAATGTTAACAGTGATTTGTTCCTGTGTAGTTATTCATTAATGATGGAAGAGTATTCTGAAGTGTCTTCCATTATATTATTGCCTGTGTTTCAAACTATTAAAAGAAACACGATGTTCTGTTTGTTTCAGTTGCACTTACTCTGTCCTGGTAATATAGTATGATACTGTGCAGTGAAGCCATTTCCGCCAATACTCCCGTCAGAATGAAAGGACACCAGCACGGTGCTGCTGTTTGTGTTCAGTGTAGGGGGAGCGACACTGCCACAGAATCTAGGAAGAAGTCAATCTTAATTATTCACTGAGTGCAATGGTCAAGAACAGCCCTGTACACTATTAAATACAAAGGAGCTTCAAAAGTCTCTTCAAGCGATGCCATAGAAGAACCATTTTTGGTTCTACAAAGAACCATTCAGTCAAAGAACCATCTCTTCCTTACCATTTTATAATCTGAAGAGCGTTCTTTCACCCTAAAGAAACTGAAAGGTTATTGAAAGGTTCTTTATGGAACCAAAAGGTTATTTTATGGCATCATGAAGCACCTTTATTTTTAAGAGTGTACAGCTAGATTATTCAATAATAACTCAATAACTCTATATATGCAGTTTCACAAAAACTCCATAAGATACATGTTTAAGAGGTTACGTTAGAATATGTATTAGAAACACACGTTCTGCACTTAAGTAAGTTAACATGAGATGTTAACCATTGATGGTTTGCTCATGGAGCTATTACTATTGTTTTTTAACAATAGTCAAGTCAAGTCAATATGTATTGATACTTCAGAACCACTGATATAGAGTATATGTTACTGTTATTTTTTATCTGTTTACATTTTTGAAAAATAAAAGATTACACAAGACTTTCTCAAGATCACAAAAGCATAGCAAAAATCATTAAAGCCGATATACTTAAAGGGATTAAATTAAATTAAATATGAAACGAGCAGTTTAATTATCGTGAGAGATATGATCCCTTTAGGCTTTAATCACATATTCATATGGATTCGCTTGGCGCCTTCATAATCTTTTTAGATCTTTTAAGTTTCGGTTACATGGATTTTTAGTCGAGGGACAGAAACCTCTCAGGTTTCATTAAAATATCTTAATTTGTGTTTAGAAGATTAACCGAAGTATGACATAAGGACAAATTATGACAGAACATTATGACAGAATATTCGAGTTTTGCTCCACACTCCTTTCCTCTACTCCAACCCAAGGACACTTATTTTGTTTTATATTATATTTAGCACTTCCTGTGTTTGCTTTTATTATGTTCACCTGTGTCTTGTTTAGTTTCTTGTTTACTCCTGTGGTTCTCCCTTTGGTTTTGTTGGTTGTTGTCTTAATATTTTTAGTTTAAGGATTTGTATTTTTCACAGTCAGTAATTGTGTATATACATTAACAATGTGTAGTCTTTTTTCTTTTTTGTAGAACTACAAAAGGACTACAAAATGTTAACAGGAAACCAAACAACCGAAACTTCAACATAAGAGTGCAAAACAACACACAAAATAAAGAACATGTGACACAGAGGTTGTTTAAATTAATAAAAAACTAGATAAAATGTCAATACACACTGGAAGATGTTAGTTTTTTGCACTTTAATCAGGATTTTTAAACGTAAATACAGCCCCATGTCAATTATGTTTGTCGTTTATGATTTAAACAGGGTGAGCACACCTAGGGCTTTATGATTTCTGCAATGCAGTCATAAAAACTGAATTTACAGTTTAACGTGGAATGTCACGGAATTTGTCAAAGCTTGGATTAATTCAGTGGTTCTCAACCGGTGGGGCGCGGGCGCGAGTAGGCTACAGGATGGGAGGAAAAAAAACTGAAAAAAAAAATTGACATTTTTTTTAATCACTAAACTACTGTCATAAAAAGTTATAGTTTTGTATATACATAACTCCTGAATAAAAATTAAAATGTGTTTGGACTGATTTAAAAAAAAGAGTTTTGAACAAATTTGATTGGTTTGTCGATAGTGAGCGCAAATGCAGGTGATAAGCGGTTTTATTGATTGACAATGCAGAAAAGCTGAGCGGATGTGGCGGAAGACGAAACTAGAAATACACTATAGCATCTATAAAGACAGCCTTCATGCTTTCAATTTGGAACTAGCCACAGCTAGACAGACCTTCTTCTCAAACCTTATAAACAGTAACTTAAACAACACTCGCACTCTTTTTGCTACTGTTGAGAGACTGACAAACCCCCCAAGTCAGATTCCCAGTGAAATGCTCTCGGACAGCAAATGCAATGAGTTTGCTTCCTTCTTTTCAGAGAAGATCAGTAATATCAGGAAGGAGATTGGCACATCTTCCTGTAATACAGAGGTCACACAGATCCGACAGCAATCTCAAAAAGAAGTGACTATGTCTGTTTTTAAAACAATTGATAGCAAAATTTTGGAAGAAATAGTACAGCATCTTAAATCGTCAACCTGCTATCTTGACACACTTCCCACATCTTTTTTCAAAAGTGTGCTTAACTGTTTAGAAGCAGATCTCTTAGAAGTGGTGAATGACTTACTTCTTTCTGGGACTTTTCCAAACTTCCTGAAAACTGCAGTTGTTAAGCCCTTTCTGAAAAGCACAATCTTGATAACACCATGTTGAGAAACTATAGACCCATATCAAATCTTCCTTTCATAGGTAAGATTATTGAATCAGTAGTTTTTAATCAGCTGAACAACTACTTAAACTCAAATGGATACCTAGAACATTTTCAATCTGATTTCCGAGTGCATCACAGCACAGAGACAGCACTCATTAAGATAATAAATGATTTCGCCTTAAATCTGATACTGGCAAAATATCAGTGCTGGTACTACTAGATCTTAGTGCTGCGTTTGACACTGTCGATCATAACATACTTCTATAGAGACTGGAAAACTGGCTCGGGCTTTCTGGGATGGCACTCAAATGGTTCAGGTCATACTTAGAAGGGAGAGGTTATTCTGTGAGTATAGGAGAGCACAAGTCTAAGTGGACGTCCATGACATGCGGAGTCCCACAAGGCTCAATTCTTGCACCGCTCTTGTTTAGCCTGTATATGCTCCCACTAAGTCAGATAATGAGGAAGAACCAAATTGCCTACCACAGCTATGCTGATGATACCCAGATCTACCTAGCCTTATCTCCAAATGACTATAGCCCCATTGACTCCCTCTGCCAATGCATTGATGAAATGAACAGTTGGATGTGCCAAAACTTTCTTCAGTTAAACAAGGAGAAAACTGAAGTCATTGCATTTGGAAACAAAGATGAAGTTCTCAAGGTGAATGCATACCTTGACTCTAGGGGTCAAACAACTAAAAATCAAGTCAGAAATCTTGGGGTGATTCTGGAGACAGACATTAGTTTTAGTAGTCATGTCAAAGCAGTAACTAAATCAGCATACTATCATCTCAAAAACATTGCAAGAATTAGATGTTTTGTTTCCAGTCAAGACTTGGAGAAACTTGTTCATGCCTTTATCACAAGCAGGGTGGATTATTGTAATGGTCTCCTCACCGGCCTTCCAAAGAAGACCATTAGACAGCTGCAGCTCATCCAGAACGTTGCTGCCAGGATTCTGACTAGAACCAGAAAATCTGAGCATATCACACCAGTCCTCAGGTCCTTACACTGGCTTCCAGTTACATTTAGGATTGATTTTAAAGTACTTTTACTCGTTTATAAGTCACTCAGTGGTCTAGGACCTAAATATATGGCAGATATGCTCACTGAATATAAACCTAACAGACCACGCAGATCATTAGGATCGAGTCAGTTAGAAATACCAAGGGTTCACACAAAACAAAGGGAGTCCGCTTTTAGCTATTATGCCGCCCGCAGCTGGAACCAGCTTCCAGAAGAGATCAGATGTGCTAAAACATTAGCCACATTTAAATCCAGACTCAAAACTCATCTATTTAGCTGTGCATTTGTTGAATGAGCGCTGTGCTACATCCGAACTGAGTGCATTATTTTATGTATAATCCTTTTCTATTTAACTGTTTTAAATGTCATTTTAAATAAATTTCTACATCATTTTAAAATTCCTTGTTTTATAATTTTTAACTCCTTGTTTTTATTACTGTGAATGATTATTTCACTTTCTTTTATGTAAAGCACTTTGAATTACCACTGTGTATGAAATGTGCTATATAAATAAACTTGCCTTGCCTTGCCTTGCCTTGCCTATTAAGCGAGTCATTGAGTCGTTCATTCAAACGATTCCTTCAAACGGCCGATTCATCAAGAATGAGACAGATGTTTGTGCATGGGTCATTGAATCTTTGACTCAACCGATTCGTTCAAAACACTGAATCATTCAAAACACCATTGAGTGTTGCTGTGAGATGTGATCTTTGTTTGGATTCATCGGATCTATTTTCGCTGCTAAAATAGACCAAAACAGTCATTATTTCGTCTAAAATGTAAGTGACTTAATATTATTAACATGTTTGCTGAACTGTCATATGAAATCAGTGTCACATTTTCAATCGTGAGGTGATGGTAAATTAAGTGATGGTTAATTGTCAGCTCTCTTGGTCGTCAGGTCGTGTGATGCATGTTGCTGAACTGTATTCAAATGTTATAAATATAAAAACACCACATTTTGAAATGTAACTACAGTATGTCAATTTAGTTTATTTGTGTGTGCTGCCCTCATAGACTTTAGAAAACGGCGCTCATTTGTTTGATTTCTCCTCGAGAAGCTGTGCAAGCCTCAAAAGTTTAAGGTCCTTGCACCCTGACTGAGTCCGAAACTGTCGTATTCGTTTTTTCATATTTGTCATTTGGTGGCTCTCAATTGTCAAAAACACCCCTCAAAATATTTGCTACGGATGCGAAAAATGCAGAAAATCGAACCATCCAAATTAATTTTTATGACGGACGGAAGTTTCAGAGGCTGCAAACGTATAAAACGTGAGGTCGTATTTAGTTGTATATATATATATATATATATATATAAAATATTCGTTTTTCGTTTATTATTCATTTATTCATTATTCGTTTATTATAAAATATTCATTCATCACATTCATATATATTATATATAAAACGAATAAACTAGTCAGAATATAGGCTACAGTTAAAGATTTCCTTTAGTTTTTGTGAAATACACGCACGCACACACATACATGTTTAAATAAATTTTTGTTGTTAATAAATAAATAACAATAAATTGTTGTAACAGCAATATCTCCAAGTTATGTTTTTCACTGTAAAAATGTAATGATTTGCCAATGCAAAGAGAGTACTGCCACATTTTCCCCCCACTTCAAGCACTGATTATAACACAAACAAATCATCCTCCTGGCAACTTTTCTTTTGTCAAAAGCGACAAATCCAGCGACTTTTACTGGTGTTTTTGGAGACTCGAAAGCACGAATCACTCTGCAGTTAGGCCTACTGTGCTCAACGAGCAGCGGGTGCTGCCGAGCCCCTCTCCCGTCCAAAAGCACTCACAGGCGGTCAGTCTCTCAGTAGCCTCGCGCAGCAGTCAGAGCAGAGAGGAGACACACACCCCTCCGCATCCAGGCAGCAAATGAATCGCGCATGCGCATGGCCACCGCCGTTCCCGCCCTGGCTTACAGAGCGGGGTGTAAATGTAAATGTTCACTCACTCTCACACAAAAATAAATCACTGCATTTAAATTGACTCACGACATAGCTCTCCATTCACTCTAGTCTAGTCTCTTGCCAAGTTCGCTTGTGCCAGCTCTCGCTAGTCAGTTATCAATCTCGATTTACATAGGCCTTTACTACAAAACCCCAACAGTCTTTTTAAAGACTAAACCCACAAACATTCTTGTTAAAGATTAGATCAAATCTCAGCCCTAGCCAGTAATTTTTTTTAACTGCTAGGCAGTAGCTACACTTGGCTAAAACTACCCACGCGACTAAGACACACACACACACACACACACACACACACACACACACACAAACACACTACAATCGTTAAGTATTAAAATAAAATCTGAATTGTCTGCAAAATAATTATTTTGTTCGTTTAATTAAAGATCGTGCCTAAGTCCCGACTGATTAGCCCCTGATACGTCTCAACATAGCCACACACACAGTTACATATTGCCTAAACTTTATTGAAAACATAACAAAATGGAGAAATTTCTTGTGAGGACCAACAAGCCAACCGACGCACCACCAGCTGCAAAAAGCTTCAAGGTACGATGAAGCATACCTGCAGTTTGGGTTTACAGTCACGGCTGATCTGAGACCTCAGTGTCGTGTGTGCCGAGGTGCTGGCAAACGACAGTATGAAGCCCTGCAAATTAAAAAGGCACCTCGAAACAAAGCATGCTGGCATTAAAATAAACCGGCTGAATATTTAAAAGAAAGCTTGATGGCCTCCATCAGCAACAGGCAACCATTTCAGTGCACAGCACTGTGTCTAAACAGTGTTTGGAGGCATCGTATGTAGTGGCCAAAAGAATCGGTAAACTGGGTAAACCGCATACAATCGCCGAGACTCTCATTTTGCCGGCAGCGCAAGACATGTGCAGAATAATGATAGGCGATAGTGCAGCAGCCAAACTCGGTGCAGTACCACTGTCCAATGACACAGTCGCTAGGAGAATTGAAGACATGTCCAATGATATCAGAGAGCAACTGATAGAGTTCGTAAAAAAGAGTCCTTACTACGCGCTGCAGCTGGATGAATCCACTGATATTGCTGGGCAGGCACAGCTCCTCACCTATGTCAGGTATCTGCGGGACAAGGCGATTGAGGAGGATGTCCTGTTTTGCCGGCCTCTTCAGTCGCACACTACAGGAGAAGCCATTTTCAATGTCCTTGATATTTTTATCCGTGAAAATGGTTTGGCCTGGGACCGATGCGTTGGCCTATGCACGGATGGTGCACAGGCAATGACGGGGCGTGAGCGTGGCCTAGCTGCTCGCGTTCAGCAAGTAGCTCCACTTGTGAAATGGACACATTGCATGGTCCATCGCGAAGCACTAGCTGCTAAAAAAATGCCGGTTCTTTTTGACTCCGTGATGAACCAATCAGTGAAAATGATAAATCTCATCAAATCACGGCCGCTAAAGTCTCGCTTGTTTGGGGTCCTCTGCCAGGAGATGGGGTCAGGGCATGAACAGCTGCTTCTGCACACTGAAGTTCGCTGGCTCTCCAGGGGGCGGGTGTTACAGCGGTTGTATGAGCTGCGAGAGGAGGTGAAGTGGTTTTTGACATAAATAAAATCAGATCTGGTGAAGCATCTGGATGACACTATGTGGCTTGCGTCTCTGTCCTATTTGGTCGATATATTTGACCGCTTGAACGGCCTCAACCTGTCTTTGCAAGGCCGCGAAACTCATATTTTGCTCCTTGCAGACAAAGTGCACGCCTTCACACAAAAACTAGACCTCTGGCATGGCCGCATCAGTCGAGGGAACTGCGACATGTTCCCCAGCCTTGCAGACTTTATCACTGATGCAGGCACGTCACACGATTTCTCCTCCCTATTTCAATCAGCGTCTGAGCACCTGTCAGCAATGAGAAAACAATTTGCGACGTACTTTAAAGAGGATTATCGCTCTTTTGCGTGGGTTCGAGATCCGTTTGTGTGCACAGCAAACGAGCTATCAATTGATATGCAGGAACAGCTTATTGAGCTGAAGAGTGACAGTAGACTGAAGGAACTCTTTAGCTCCTGCCCTCTTTCGTCATTCTGGGCAGCATTGATGCAGGAATATCCTGAACTCTGTGACGTATAATAATAATATAATACTCATAATAATAATAATAATGTCTGCAAGCTCACATTAGAAGTCTGGTGCTACTGTCAATTATAACAATAGCCTAGTAATGATAATAGGCCTACCTACCGCTACTGATGATAATAATAATAATAATAATAATAATAATGTGGGACTAAAAATAATAGCCTAGGGCTATCTATCTATCTATCTATCTATCTATCTATCTATCTATCTATCTATCTATCTATCTATCTCTATCTATCTATCTATCTATCTATCTATCTATCTATCTATCTATATCTATCTATCTATCTATCTATCTATCTATCTATCTATCTATCTATCTATCTATCTATCTATCTATCTCATCTATCTATCTATCTATCTATCTATCTATCTATCTATTCATCTATCTATCTAATTCATCTATCTATCTATCTATCTATCTATCTATCTATCTATCTATCTATCTATCTATCTATCTATCTATCTATCTATCTATCTATCTATCTATCTATCTATCTATGCAAGGTGGTGTGGGTGGGGTGGGGGTTATCAACCATTATGCCCCAACTGCAATGAACCAGCTTTGGGGGGGCCCAGCTTGCAAAAGGTTGAGAACCCCTGGATTAATTAATCAAAAGTAGGTCATTACACTAAAATAAAATTAAGATATGGACTAGTATCTGTAAATATTAAGCTGCAGAAGTGTATTTAAATATGAACCAGCATTTTACCATTTAATTTGAGTAAAACTAGTGTCATATCACCTACACACAGAACTTTAATGGTATTCATGGCAACCCGTCAAAATAAAAGTTCAGTTTAACTTATTAAAAACATTGTGTCAGAAATAGGCTATATTACTATTATTTAGTAGAATGTACGTTATACTACTATAACTATACTTTTGAAAAATAATAAAACTTTTTTTTTAAAGAAATAATCAAAAAATATTTTAATTTTAATAGTAAATCCCTTTATTTGCCCAATATTTTAATGTTTAATTTTCATTAATTAAAATATCAATTAAATCAATGTTTTATGCCTTCATCTTATAACCAGTAAAACACAACACAGAATTTATGAGGGAGAAAAAAATCATAAGGTTACCATAAGAATAAATACTAATTGTTTGTAAGTATTCAAATAATTGGACGTGCTAAAACAGAATTTGGTAACAATAAAACATAAGGTGAGAAAAAATCAAATTAATACGACCCTAAACATGTCATTTTTGTTACACTTTTAATAAATTAATGTTAAATTGTATACGTTTCCTGATTTTAATTAATTAGACATGCTTTTTGATTAATACAATTTAATTTGACCATTAAAAACGAGTCCAGAAAAATGTAAACAGAAAAAAACTATTTAGAAAAAATTAAACGGAATTTGGGAACAAATAAAGCGGATTTCATAGGGCCCTACACACCTTGTGACAGCAGATGTCTTCTCTGTCTCCTCTCTGACTTCTAGCCAGTCAAACAAGCAAGGAGAGGGTCCCTCGACAGCCAGAGAAGACACATAGATCTGCACGAGGAGCTGAGGGGACACCCTGATCACCCAAACACAGTGAGAGTCCGGGGGATACAGGCCGGGGTGATTGGGAGAACTGAGCGTCCCCCGGGACTCTGTCAGCACGCCGCCACAGGCTGGAAAAACAGATGGGAAGCCATTTATATTGAACAGACAGCTGAAAAACATATGCATGCAAAATAGTTAGTGCAACTGGGACGAGGGTTAGATGCACAGCTCAATGTGCTTAGATTGAAAAGATTTGTAATATTTCCTCTGAGTTTCTGAAATATCAATACGCTCCCACATAACTGACTGCTGCTGCAGTGATTGCTTTCATTGCATTTTTCATAACAATTAAAGTAAAGGGTACACAGAGCAACATCAAGGTAACAAATATTTCCTATATGGAAAATATGCTATACTAATAACACACAATGATGTAAACTGGCTATGACTATATAACGATAAAATCATTTGCAGCACTTTTCTGCAGTGTCATCTTATAATGCATAATGCAGAGGTTCTCAGGTATTCAAGTCTTAAATGCCTGAAGACTTAAATGTGTTTTAAAACAAGTATAAAATGAAGATAAAACAACTGGAAATCAAGATATGTCTTGAGTTTAGACCAGCAGGGGTCAGTTGGATAAACTTAGCCAGCATGTTAAGACTGGGTCTTAAAAACTAGTTTGACCAACTAGCAGTTGCCTTTTCCAATACAAATAAGATCAATATACCTTTTCATAACTGAATTAAAAAAGTTATGACCTGTCTTGAAGAAAAAAAATTAGATGATAAACTTTTTAAGACTAGTCTAAAGAGTTTATGCAACCGGTCCCGGCAATTTACAATAGCATGCATTTGATTGTTGATGCTGTGTTTGTTGATATACAATTAAGCAGAGGCCCTGAAATATACAGTCAAAGCGAAGAAGAACTCAAGAGTTAAACTGCGTCAGAACATATTAATCTTGATAGTGTCATATAACTTTGATAGAAAGGTAAGTAATTAATTCGGTTGAATAGCTGTCAGCTGTTAAACTTAAGAACACAATTAGATAAAACCAATTTAGCTCTAATTACCAAGCAATGCTTTATTTTGTCCAGTCTGTGTGTGAAAAGCTCGCATTAGCAATTAACGAAAAACACTTGTGCGAAACATGATCGGGTCAAAGTGTCTGAATAATTTTTCCTCCCAAATTTTACTGGTAGTCCACTTTATGAAGAATTTTGGCTATAATAGGTCACAGTTTACTTTATTTTGCTATCCTCCTTTACATAAATGAACTATAGTGTCCAGCACCCACTAGTAAAATAATAATAATAATTATTATTATTATTATATCTGTTGTCTGAATATTTTTTGGTTTGACTGTATTTGGACACTTGAGTCAGACTTAAAATGTTCCAATAAACTCAACCTTAAATGCCACTTAGGTTGATATTTTGTAATGAAATGCAAAGGCAAAGACATTTGGGGTCACTTTATATGAAATGGAGTTAGAAGACCATGAACTGACTTGTAAAGAAGGTGGGCTTTTTTCCAGGCGGTGGGAGTGTGGAAGTGTTCATGGGATGAGGGGCAGTCGGACTCAGAGGAAGATTTTGTGAAGATCTGTCTCCAAACTGAGAGTCTAAAGGCAAAATCTCTCCTTTATTCGTCTTACCGTCTGTGAAAAGAAGGAGTAGAACAGTGACAAAGCAAATTTTCTCTCTTTTCTCTACTGCTAACTAATTTGGTACATAACATCTGTGAGGTAAATGTCAAAATTAATTAAAATAATAATAATACCTATCAGGTTTCTCAATGAAGCTAATAGCTGCAAAGTGTTAAAGTATTTTTTTTGTGAGAGGAGGTGAATAATGGGCTATGGACTCAATGGCCGGAGCAACCTATTTAAATAAAACAGACTTTTAGGAATGTTCTGGGACCTGTATGAGGCTATATAAAAAATCACTTGTGCTGCCTTTGTGGCATTAAATAAAGGTACAGAAACCGCAAAGCTTCTTTACATGCATTTAATTGTGTTGACTTGTGGCACACTTAACAACTCTTGTGTGGCAAGACGAATTGAAGGAGAAAAAACTCATACAAAGAGACAACCAAGGAATCTAAAGGGCTTTGCCAGACAACCAAAGAACCAGATTTGTACCAGGGTTGCTGCAGCCACAAAGCAGACTACTAACCACTACACAATTACAACAAACTAGCAGTCTGGAGGCAGTCCCAAGATTTCCCAGAACACAAACGAGCCTCGTCATTTTTAGCTTGTTTACAGCATCATGAATATGTTTCACAAGCTCTGCAATTTGGCACTCTAGTCAAGTCATGTCACATTTATTTGAATAGCACTTTATACAATAAATTGCTTTAAAGCAAGCAGCTTTGCAGTATCAATGTGTCAGAGTTGCTTTAATTTGGAATTACAACTTTAAATTCTACAACCTGAATTCCGGAAATATTGGGACTTTTTTACAAATTTGAATAAAATGAAAGCTTTTCAAATCACATGAGCCAATATTTTATTCACAATAGTACAAAGATAACATAACAAATGTTTAAATGAGAAATTTGACAATTTTATGCACAAAATGAGTTCATTTCAAATTTGATGCCTGCTACAGGTCTCAGAATAGTTGGGACGGGGATATGTTTACCATGGTTTAGCATCTCCTCTTCTTTTAAAAACAGTTTGAAGACATCTGGGCATCAAGGTTATGAGTTTCACCTATATGAGTTTTTGTGTTGGAATTTGGTCCCATTCTTGCCTGAGACAGGTTTCCAGCTGCTGAAGAGTTCCGTGGTCATCTTTGACGTATTTTTTTGTTTAATGATGCACCAAATGTTCTCTATAGGTGAAAGATCTGGACTGCAGGCCAATTCAGCACCGGACTTATACTACTATGAAGCCATGCTCTTGTAATAGCTGAAGTATGTGGTTTTGCATTGTCCTGCTAAAATACACATCCTCTGGAGAGGAGCATATGCTGCACTAAAATCTTTATATACCTTTCAGCATTCATAGTGCCTTCAAAAACATGCAAGCTGCCCATACCGTCTGCATTTATGCACCCCATACCATCAGAGATGCTGGCTTTTGAACTGAATGCTGATAACATGCTGGAAGGTCTCCCTCCTCTTTAGCCCAGAGGACACAGCATCCGCAATTTCCAACAAGAATGTCAAATTTGGTCTCGTCTGACCATAGAACACTTTTCCACTTGGCCCACAGGACATGACGGCGCTTCTGGACCATGTTCACATATGGTTTTCTATTTGCATGATAGAGTTTTAATTGGCATCTGCAGATGGCACGGCAGATTGTGTTTACCGCCAGTGGTTTCTGGAAGTATTCCTAAGCCCATTTAGTAATGTCAATAACAGAATCGTGCTGATGAGTGATGCAGTGTCGTCTGAGGGCCCGAAGTTAAACACGATCTGCAATGACATCATAATAGTTTTGCATTGTGGTCTATGGAGCGGCCTGAAGAGTGCATATGAAGAAGAATCGCTCCATCGGTCAAAATCAAGGGGTCAAGTGTCTGTCCATATAAACTTCCCTCGTCCACTTCATGAAGTGGAATGCACTTCAAAATGGCAGTGGAGATTCCCCCAAGGGGAAGTGCTTAGGGAAGTTAGTGAGTGAGTGTCTAAAATTGGAGTGGAACTTAGCCTTAAGCTGTGTCCAAAACCGCTCCCTATCTACTATATAGTGCACTATATCGGGTGTCAGCCATTTTGTAGTTCTGTCTGAATTCTGAGTGGACGACTTCATTCCCTACATTCATTCCCTACATTCATTCCCTATTTTTACCCACAATGCATTCTGATTTTGAGTGTACAACCGATGTATACTCGCTGAAGCACTATTTACCACAATCCAAAGTGGAGAAACGATGAGCTGGAAGAGAGAGCTGGAGCGAGCAAGTTTGAATGAGAGATACCGTTTACATTGACTGTGGCATCGTTGTTAACTTACAAAAATGATGATAATTTGGTGGATAATTAAAAAAAATGTGTTAATCTCCCGTAGGTATCATTCTGATGTAAATTAACGGTCGCCTGATGGCTCTACAACATGATCTTATCTGAGCTCAAAACGCTGATCGGGACTGTTTCAAGATACTAAAAATAATAAATACATATAATTATGAACGTGTTAATGTGTGTTTATTTTGTTCTCAGTATTTGAATAGTATTTAATGATTATGAACATAAAAGCATTACAAAACTAATTAATACCATCGATGAAAGCACAAAGCTGACACGGCGGTACACTGCTCAGCGTAAATTAGTACACCCCCTTTGAAAAGTAACATTTTAAACTATCTCAATGAACACAAAAACATTTTCCAAAATGTTGACAAGACTAAGTTTTATATAACATCTGTTTAACTTATAACATGAAAGTAAGGTTAATAATATAACTTAGATTACACATTTTTCAGTTTTACTCAAATTAGGGTGATGCAAAAATGAGTACACCCCACTGAAAGTGGGGGCTAACGACACCAAGCTGCGGCAGAAGGAGACACTGAAGAGGAACTTCAGGAGCCTGATCGAGACGGTACGCAGGACATCGCCCGCGGCGACGATCATCTTGTCAGGACCTCTTCCCACGTATCGATGAGGACACAAAATTTTTCTATTTTTAAAACTTGGGCTCCTAAACATCCGGTCACTTACACCGAAAGCAGTTATTGTAAATGAAATAATCACAGATAATAGTTTTGATGTACTCTGTCTGACTGAAACCTGGCTTAAAACAAATGATTATTTTGGTCTAAATGAATCTATTCCACCAAGCTACTGTTATAAGCACGAGCCTCGTCAGACTGGTCTTGGCGGCGGTGTCGCAACAATATATAGTGATATTCTCAATGTTACTCAGAAAACAGGATACAGGTTTGACTCATTCGAAATACTTATGCTCAATGTTAAACTGTCAGATAAGCAAAATAAATCTGTCCTATCTCTTGCTCTGGCTACTGTGTATAGACCGCCAGGGCCATATACAGATTTTCTAAAAGAATTTGCAGATTTCCTCTCAGACCTATTGGTTAATGTTGATAAAGCACTAATTGTTGGAGATTTTAACATTCACGTTGATAATACAAATGATGCGTTAGGACTTGCGTTTACTGACCTAATAAACTCTTTTGGTGTCAAGCAAAATGTCACCAGGCCCACATCGTTTTAATCATACGCTAGATTTAATTATATCGCATGGAATTGATCTTACTGATATAGATATCATACCTCAAAGTGATGATGTTACTGACCATTTCCTTGTATCGTGCATGCTGCATATTACTGATATTAACTATATGGCTCCGCGTTATCGTCCAGGCAGAATTATTGTTCCAGCCACTAAAGACAGATTCACAAATAACCTGCCGGATTTATCTCAACTGCTCTGTGTACCCATAAATACAGATGAACTAGACACAATTACTAGCAACATGGGAACTATCTTCTCTAATACGTTAGAAACTGTTGCCCCCATCAAATTAAAAATGGTTAGAGAAAAAAGTGCTGCGCCATGGTACAGCAGTTATACCCATTCAGGGCTCTAGAGTGTGACCAATTTGGTCGCACGTGCAACCTAATTTCTCTCGGGTGCAACTAACAAAAATCCCAGGGCGCACTGGTGCGTCCAGCGATTCGAGAAAAGAAAAAAAAGTATCCGCGACTCAGAAACTCTGTGGTTCAACAAAAGACACCCCCGTTAGGCTTATATCGTGGTCTAAACCAATCAGAGATAGTGAAGGGCGGACCCCCCCCTCTGATTGGCCGCAGTCCAGATATTCCTGTATGTGTGTGTGCGTTGACAAATGCGCCACGTGTGCTGCTGCAGTCAGACAGAGAGAAAGAGGTGAGTAGTAGAGATGCGTGTGTTGCCAACTTAGCGACATTTAGCGCCTTTGTAGACCCCATAGCAACTTTTTGTTTTCCAAAAGCAACTAGTGACAAATGGAGTCTCTCAGAGTGTCTCTGTGATCGCCGAAGCGCGAGATCAGCGCACTTTCTCTGCATCTGCTCTGTTCAGCGAGCGTCTGAGAGGAGCCCGTTCAGTTAAAACAGATATTATTGCTTCTCTAAATGTACATGCAAATATAGAAGAAATCACAGCACTGGAATTGTCAAGTCAAGTCAAGTCACCTTTATTTATATAGCGCCTTTAACAATACAAATTGTAACAAAGCACTGCACAATATCAAAATAGGCAAATTTTGTCAATAATGTAAAATGACAGGATTTAACACTCAATTATCTGCTGAATGCATTTCATTATTTAATTTAGTAATGGCATTGTCCAGCTTAGTTCAGTTTAAATAATATCTGTGCAATCAAGTCGATGATTGTGCTGCAAGTGAAGTGTCCCCAACTGAGCAAGCCAGTTTATTGAGAATTGTCTTGTCTTATATTGTGTCTTATTTGATTTCATCAGACAACGGCTCAATAAAATTATAAATTAGTATTTTTGTGCAGACTAGCTTCTTGGAAGGGAGAGCTGGTTATGAATTCTTAAAGGGACGTGTTTCAGTCATTATTTCATATTTATCCTGGTGACTGACAACATAAACAGTCAAATATATAAAGTAAAACAGTTTTATTGAGAATTTGGCTGCATTAAAATACAGTATGAGCACAGAGAGACGATTAGACAGAACAGAACAGTTATTTTTTTCTTTACTTTGTCATTTAGCAGACGCTTTTATCCAAAGCGGCTTACAAATCAGAAAAAGTAACTAAAATTAAAAGTTAAAACTATACATATTATATACACACATTTAAGAAGATAAAGACATGAAATAAACATGACAAATGCATACAACATTTCAAAACTAAACATTTAAATGAAAATAAATCTAAAAAAATTCAAAATATTAAATCAAGAAAAGGTATGAGTATAAAAATGCTTCTAACATAACACTAAAGGCCTAAGTATACTTCTTTTTTGCATAGTAAGAATTTACATTTACATTTATGCATTTAGCAGACGCTTTTATCCAAAGCGATTCAGGTTATACATTTTTTTTTTGTCAGTACATGTGTTCCCTGGGAATCAAACCCACAACCTTTGCGCTGCTAACGCAATGCTCTAACCACTGAGCCACAGGAACGTTATAAAATAGAATTGGTTATAAAAACTGTAAATACTTTTTTTTTCATTATGTTTAGTGCAATTATTTGGTAGTCTGTGGTGGGATGGGGCGCAGGATTGTTTTATGGGTTTAAGGGGGGGGTTTGAGAAGCACTGCACTAGAGCATCCCTTCATTCACACACAGTGGAAGATCTGATCAGAATCAGTGTAGAGGGGTCAAGTCTGGAAGATGTTGATGCTAGAGAGAGTGTGGTCAGCTGGTTTAGCCGAGGCCAAAGATCAAGAAGGCCAAACTACAGGAGTTGGCCATTCGAGGGGCATGTAACTGCAATGGAGGATAGTCCATAATACATTGAGCCACGAGATGTTCAGTTTGACGCCCTTAAAACACTTAATTTAGATTGTATTTATCTTGAGATGTTTTAAGTTTAAATCTCTGCTCAGTGAAGCACTTTAAGCACCAACACTTTTTCAGTAAGTTACCTTTCTTGTAGAATTGTGCTTCAAATAAAGAACTTTATGTTGACCAGATTGTTAGTTAGTCGTTTACTAGTCAATATTGCCTATATAAAAATTTGGGTGCACCTAACTTTTGTGCTGGTGCATCTAAGAAAAAAAGTTAGGCGCACCAGTGCACCCAGTGCAAAAAGTTAGTCTAGAGCCCTGCCATTCTCTCAAGAAAAAAAAACTCGTAATCTTGAGCGCAAATGGAGAAAAACTAACCTGGAAGTCTTTAGAATTGCGTGGAAAAACAGTATGCCCAGCTATAGACAGGCTTTAAAAGCTGCCAGGAGCGAGTATATCCGCAAACTCATAGATAATAACCAAAACAATCCAAGGTTTTTACTTAGCACAGTGGCTAGATTAACAAATTGTCACGGTGCTGCACGGGGAAGCCAGGAACCAGGAGACGAGGATTGACATAAATAGTAGACTTTACTTTTACACGGCGGTAGACAGACACAGATGAGGGTTGAGGTACAGGTACACAGTTGACATTAACAATAATCCACACGTAACATGGGGCAGAACAGACTAGATATAGGGAGACATGACTGGAAACACCTGGGACATAATCAAGACACAGACGGAGACTAATTAACTAATAATGGGGAACAGGACGGATCAAATATGGGTGAGGAGACAAAGGCAGAGGAAGACAAACTGTGACACAAATAAACAGATGTTAATTGATCTAAATATTCCCTCACAGTTTAATAGTAATGACTTTATGAATTTCTTTACTGATAAAATAGATAATATCAGAAATACAATAAAAAATGTAGATTCTACAGCGTCTAGTACTACAGCTTCATTCATCACACCCAAAGAAAAACTTCATTGCTTTACAACTAAAGGACAGAATTAGCTAAATAAACGTATCACTGCATCTAAACCAACAACATGTTTATTAGATCCTGTACCCACTAAACTATTGAAAGAGTTGTTACCTGTAGCAGAAGAACCGCTTCTCAATATTATTAACTCCTTGTTATCTTTAGGTCACGTCCCAATACCATTTAAGCTGGCAGTTATTAAGCCTCTTATTAAGAAACCAAAATTAGATCCTTGTGAACTGGCAAATTACAGGCCCATTTCAAATCTTCCGTTTATGTCAAAAATATTAGAAAAAGTAGTGTCTGCTCAATTGTGCTCCTTTTTGCTAAAAAATGATATCTATGAAGAATTTCAGTCAGGTTTCAGGCCCCGCCATAGCACAGAAACTGCACTTGTTAAAATTACAAATGACTTGCTTCTTGCGACAGACAAAGGCTGCATCTCGTTGCTAGTTTTACTTGATCTTAGTGCTGCGTTCGACACTATAGATCATGACATACTGATAGATCGATTACAAAACTATACAGGTATTCAAGGGCAGGCTCTAAGATGGTTTAGATCCTACCCGTCCGATCGCTACCACTTTGTTTATTTAAACGGGGAGGCATCTCAATTATCACCAGTAAAGTATGGAGTACCACAAGGATCAGTCCTAGGTCCTCTGTTATTTTCATTATATATGTTGCCCCTTGGTAATATTATTAGAAAATACGGGATTATTTTCCATTGTTATGCTGATGACACTCAACTATATATCTCAACAAAACCAGATGAAACCTCTAAACTATCTAAGCTAACGGAGTGTGTTAAAAATATAAAAGATTGGATGACCAGTAATTTTCTCCTATTAAATTCAGATAAGACAGAGATATTACTTATTGGACCTAAAAACAATACACAGAATCTCTTGGATTACAATTTGCAACTAGACGGATGTAATGTTACTATCTCTACAGTTAAAAATCTGGGTGTTATATTAGACAGCAACCTATCTTTTGAAAATCATATTTCCAATGTTACAAAAACAGCATTCTTCCATCTTAGAAACATTTCCAAGCTACGGAACATGTTAAGTGTTTCTGATGCAGAAAAGCTAGTTCATGCATTCATGACCTCTAGACTGGACTATTGTAATGCACTGCTAGGTGGTTGTCCTGCATCTTCAATAAACAAGCTACAGATAGTACAAAATGCTGCGGCTAGAGTCCTTACCAGGTCAAGAAAATATGACCATATTACTCCAATTTTACAGTCTCTACACTGGCTACCTATTAAGTTCTGTATCAGTTACAAAATATTATTACTTGCCTATAAGGCCCTAAATTATTTAGCTCCTGCGTACCTAACTAATCTTCTACGCTACAATCCAACCGCTCCCTAAGGTCACTAAACTCTGGACTCTTGGTAGTACCTAGGATAGCAAAGTCCACTAAAGGAGGTAGAACTTTTTCATATCTGGCTCCTAAGCTCTGGAATAGCCTTCCTGATAATGTTCGGGGTTCAGACACACTCTCTCTGTTTAAATCTAGATTAAAGACACATCTCTTTAGCCAAGCATTCATATAATGCATCTCACAATCTTGTACTGCCAGTCTATCTGAACAAATGCACATTATTATGCTTTAGCTTGGGTTATACTGATAATTTAATCCAGGGTTATTCCTGGATGGAACAACTGCTACGCTAATTGTCTTATTGTTTCTATGTTTCTGCCACAGGATTAACATCCCGTGGTAGCTAGGAATTACACAAGCTTCAGTCTGGATCCAACCCTTAAACGATCTGAAATGACCAAACACCTGAGAAGAGACGATGACAACCCCTCGGAGGACATCAGAGGAAGCCAACCATCAGCGATTATACTGACTTAACCAAAGTCTGCCATAAATGGAGGATCAGCACCTAGAGACAACCTCTACAGCCCTGAACGTCAGCATAGATGAGCCCCAGAGACAGATCTCCAGTGAGGACCTCGTCACCTAGACATCCATCGGGGAAAGACCCCTGGAACCAGTGGACCACTTACACTCTGACTTTGATAAAGTTGGAACAAACTACTGGTTCGTCTGGCCAAAGGGGAACTGCCCCCGACTGAGCCTGGTTTCTCCCAAGGTTTTTTCTCCATTCTGTCACGATGGAGTTTGCACTTCTCTGGCTTGCTTAGTTGGGGACACTTAATTTCCAGCAAAATTATCGACTTGATTGCACAGATACTATTTAAACTGAACTGAGCTGGACGATGCCATTACTAAATTCAATAATGAAATGCATTCAGCTGAAAATTGAGTGTTAAATCCTGTAATTTTACATTATTGACACAATTTGCCTATTTTGATACTGTGCAGTGCTTTGTTACAATTTGTATTGTTAAAAGCGCTATATAAATAAAGGTGACTTGACTTGACTTGACCCCAGTGAAAGTCTCTGGAGCTCCATTTCATTGATGTCATCATGAATTCACAAATGTACTGCTGTATACTGAAAGAGAAGATGCTACCATCACTCCGTGCCCTTGGTCGTCGTGCACTTTTCCAACATGACAATGATCCTAAACACACATCTAAGGCCACTGTTGGATTTCTGAAGAAGAACAGGGTGAAAGTGATTCAGTGGCCAAGTATGTCTCCTGATCTGAACCCAATCGAACACCTATGGGGAATTATGAAGAGATAAGTTGAGCATCACTCTCCATCCATCCAGCATCCAATCTCTAAAAGAGGTCATTCTTGAAGAATGGAAAAGATAGATCTGGCAAAATGTCGCCAACTTGTTCATTCCATGCCTAGAAGACTTGGTGCTGTCATTAAAAATCATGGAGGCCATACAAAGTACTAGATTTAGTAGTTTTTGTTGTGGGGTGTACTCATTTTTGCATCACACTAATTTGAGTAAAACTGAAAAATGTGTAATCTAAGTTATATTATATTAATTATCTAAGTTATATTATTAACCTTACTTTCATGTTATAAGTTAAACAGATGTTATATTAAACTTAGTCTTGTCAACATTTTGGAAATGGTTTTTGTGTTCATTGAGATATTGTTTAAAATTTTACTTTTTAAAGGGGGTGTACTCATTTACGCTGAGCACTGTATGTATAATTACAATATAAAGTCATTATTTTGTGTTATTGCAATTCATATTATTTTCTAAAATAAGGTACATGTAATATAAAAGTAAATATGTGATGAAGATGTTTCAAGTCTCGAATCCGTTCACTTATTTAGTTCTGATATAGTCAACTCAACTGCCATACACTATATAGGGATTAGTGAATGAGTGAACGAGTGAGCGGTTTCGGACACAGGTTTAGTCTGTTGCTTTATCCACTTGGCCAAGACTACTAAAACACATAATAACCTTGTGGCACCACTCCACAAAACTAGCTTAATTTACCCAGAAATTGACTGGCTGCAGCAACCCTGTTTTCAAATCTGGGCTGGGTCAGGTTTTTCAGCGGAGCTCACTGTGGTTTGTAGTAGTATAATATATTAGTAGTAGTATAATATATTATAGTAAAGTATATAGTATATAGAATTGTTGTTATTATTAAAGTATCTGCCAAAAGTTTGGAAACATAACAATAAAAAATTCTGAAATAAATATCTTCTGCTCATCAAGGCTGCATTTATTTGATTAAACTAAAGTTAAAAAAAAAACAATAAAAAAACATAAATATTGTGAAATATAATTATGAATACAAAAATATATATACATTTTCAATTTTATCTTATAGAAATCATTACAATGTATTTGACTCTCAAGAAACTTTCCTGATTATATTCAATGTTGAAAACAATTTTGCTGATTCATATTTTGTGTAGAAATGGTGATACACTTTATTTTTCAATATTTTTTGATAAATAAAAAGGTTAATCAACAGCATTTATCAAATATATAAATTACATTTGTTAATAAATTTATTAAATAGAAATAATTTTAAATGCCTTCACTCACTTTTTTATCACTTTCATGCATGAATAAAAAGAGGAAACATTGTGCTGAAACATTTTCTAATCACTAGGTGTCAGTACACTCGCTGACTCTTTCACAGAAAAAAATGTGCTTAAGAGTGCTTTATGTACCTGCAAGAATTTCCATACGAAAGCAGCATGTTTGTTTTTTTCATCTCAGCATTATTTAATTTAGATTATTAGCTTAATAAACTGCATTTACACTAATGATCACATACATTTGGACATATCATATGTTTTGACATTGAAAGAAATGTGGTGCACCAATGTACTGGTCCGGGTCACGGCAGCTTTTTCAGACTGGTATTGAAATTCAGATCCATGTTGCCACCCGTCCTTCAGCCCCATTTTTTAGACACCGTCAGTCCCTGAAATGCTCTGAGTGTTTTTCCATTTGAAACAAACTTTGAGAGCCTAAGCTCTCAGGTTTGAACCCTGCCGACATTGGGAGTATTCCTCTGTCATGCCTTTGGTTGTGTCTTTGTACAATTTGCCACACAAGATTTGTCTCATTAGGATATATAAAGAGAAATCGAAATTCCTTTGTCCAGTTCCTTCTGTTTGTGCTTTCTCAGCCCTGCTGCTTGAGAGCAAACATGGTGCTTTTACATTTTGTAATCACTAGGTGTCAGTACATACGCTGACTCTTTGAAATAAACAACTGTGCCCTTTGATGCACGTTTACAGTAATACTTAGGTTGATGATACACGGGTCTACTTTTTTGAACAATGTTGCTTGGGCACTTTCCCATTCAGAATAGGTAACAAATGTATGCCTGGATACTTTAGATCGGTCATGGGCTCTGTGTCTCATCTGGTTGCCAGTTGATGGCAACACTGCCCAAAGTTGTCCAGCAACATTGTTCAAAAAGTTGCCCGGAAACATTGCTCAAAAAGTTGTATCATCAGCATAAGACTGCAAACAACTCAACACCACTGAAGCATCTAAAGATCATTTCAAGTTCCTGTGCCTTCATTTCATTTTAAAGTCAACGCCAATAATTTTCAACTCACTAAGTATAGCTTCAAATGTGCAGGTAAATAATATTTTTTAAAAACTAAGCTACGAACAAATGTGCTTAAGAGTGCTTTAAGTACCTGTAAGTATTTCCATACGAAAGCAGTGTGTTTGTTTTTTAAATCTCAGCATTATTTAATATTAGCTTAATAAACTGCTTTTACACTAATGATCACATGCATTTGGACATATCATATGTTTTGGCATTGAAAGAAATGTGGTTCACCAGATTTTGTCAATGCTATTGAAACAAACTCTCAAGAAAGAGCCTGGATAGCTCTCAAGAAAGAGCCTGGATAGCTCAATGGGAGAGCATCAGACTTTAATCTGAGGGTCAGGGTTCAAGTCCTTTCGTTCATTTACCTGGTCTACAATGGAATAACACAACAAGACATTCGATGAAAGGACATGAGTAGTGATCGAATCGATATTGACTTTTTATAACCGATACCGATATCGATTATTTATAGTTTATTTAACCGATAACCGATATTCAGAACCGATATTTATTTACTGTTATAAAGTAAATAAATAACAGAGTGAAGTAGGTTTGCGCAATAGACGTGACGACGGTTATACTGGTGTTAAGCAGCACTGTTACATCACTTGCTCACCATGGCACCTGAACAATGTTGCCCTTAGATTGTTTTTATAGTAATAAAAATAAATTCGTTCAGATAGAGGACACTAAAATTAAAACTGAATGCGGCTGCTAAATGCAGTGCACCGAATGAACGAGAGTCTTGCATCACAGCAGTCTAGGTCTGCATTGCCGGCTGTCCCGACAAGATTTATTACTCCGCTGTCCTTGAAGGACTCTTCCCTTTTTTTGTGTTATGCTTATCCTATCATTTTAAATGACAGACTGTGTCGAATATATTAATTTTTCTCTGCTGCACTTTTCACTGTGTTAACAGCAAGATGTTAAATGAATTTAGTGTTTTGACAAGACTAATAAAATAGCTATTAGGCTAAACCTACATTTTTTCCTATTGTGTTGTAGGCTGAATGTTAGCATAAACGAATTATATCTCTGACAAAACAAATTATAATAGGGATTATAATTTTGTATAACTTTTTCCTCTCTGTGAAACTTTATTCCGTGTTGGCAGCAAATGTTATTGACATTTATCATTCAATAAATGCAAGACTCTTGACAAGACAAAAATAAAATAAATACACTTTTGTGCAGACTAAACTTTTATTTGTTAGCCTAGCTCTCTTTCCTTCAGCAGAAATATGAACAAACAGAATATATCGCGGGAGCGGTGTGTGCGGAATACAACCTAAAATAGTCCCGCAGACCTCTACATCACAGATCAGATTTCATTTATCACGTGAAGAGATGACTGACAAGAAGAGTGAGGTGACACTGACAAGAAGAGTGAGGTGACACAGACAAGAAGAGTGAGGTGACACTGACAAGAGTCGATGCGGAAGAGTTTCTGAAACAAAATGTAAAGAGCCTGCTTTACTTAGCCTGTTGACTTCTCTGACATACATCTAGGTCAGGAGAAAACTCACCGAGATCTACCAAGTGAAAAGTAAATAAATGATAAAATACATTAAATACATAATTAAAAAGGCTTGTTGTGATGTATCTTTATGTTGCATTAATTTAATAATGATAAATAAAATAGTATTTTATTATTATTCACTATTCACGCCGCTGTATTCAACTATATACTGAGCTGTATTCAAGCAGAAATATGACACGCTCGAGCGCACATACACGGTTCGCTTATGCTTTATATTTATAACGCGCCTAATGCACGATCATCATGTCACTGTAATCAGCTTTACCTTGATTACAAAACTGCCCATCCAAACTTGTGTGTACTAGTGTGACATTTGGCTTCTTTTATCCAGCGAGAGAGTAGTGTATCATATGTTCATACAGCGGCTTTGAGCCGTGCTTCAGTCTGTATTCACAGCGCCATGAGAACATTTCTCCTCCTAAACACAGAATACGTAGAGAGGTGAATACGATCTATTACCCCTGATCTAAGTGATAATGTTTAAAAAAAACATTTGTTTCTCATTTATTTGGTTCCACAGTATTTGCTGTTTTTTATTTTAAACACTGCTTGACCGATTTGCTGCTGATATTAAAGTCAAAGTTGACGGGCACGGCGCTTACAGGCTTATTTAAACCTAAGGAAAGCGAGGAAAACTCAAACAAAATATCAACTTCATTTTAAACTACAGTTTTAGGTTTATAAGCTGTTTAATAGGCTAAAGAGTGAATAATAATAATTCACTGAATAATATTCTCTGTAATATTGAAATAAGCTATAACAACAACAAAACATTGTATTGCATTTCAACTGGCATGTTTTATCAGAATTATTCAAATGTTTTTGTCATTCTAGATTATGAAGACTGCTGACAGCGGTTTATCTATGCATTTACACAGAACTATACTCAAACTGCGATCGCTTGTGGAGAAAATAAATAAGTAATTTCGATAAAGATGTATTTATTTAGATGTTTATTGGCGAAATAATGGTTCTATAGTAAATGTTAATATAATTCAGCGTGTTTCAAACGAGTTAATCTTGGACATATAAAGTTACATTGGTGTGGTTGGAGCTTCTCCTGAGTGAACACTGCTCCAGGTGTGTGTATACTTGGATGGGTCAAATGTAGGTCAAAATTTCACTGCTGGTTATACTCTGTATAATTATGTATGTATTAAAAAAAAAAAATCAAAAAAAAAAAAAAAAAAAAAATCAAAACCGAGATTTTTTTTTTACAAAACCGATAACCGATAATGGTAAAATGCTTAAATATCGGGAAAAATATCGGTAAACCGATATATCGGTCGATCTCTACATGAGAGTATAACCTATTCATAGTAATTGTTGAGTGGTTAAGGCGATGGACGAGAAGTCTGTTTGGGTCTGTGCTTCAGAGGAAGCATTGTGATGAAACATTTTCTAATCACTAGGTGTCAGTACACTCGCTGACTCTTTCACAGAGTGCAAAAGACTTGTTCTTTGCTACAAACAACTGCACCTTTGATGTGTAATATACTATTTGAAAGAGTCATGTCGGTAAAACAAAAGTTTTGTCTGCAAGCTAAAGAGGAAAAGGCTGCTTGGTATTCAGAGGTTCCACAAGCAGCCCCTACATTGGCAGAGTGGTATCGTGCCGTGATCGTATAGTGGTTAGTACTCTGCGTTGTGGTCGCAGCAACCCCGGTTCGAATCCGGGTCACGGCAGCTTTTTCAGACTGGTATTGAAATTCAGATCCATGTTGCCACCACGTCCTTCAGCCCCATTTTTAGACACCGTCAGTCCCTGAAATGCTCTGAGTGTTTTTCCATTTGAAACAAACTTTGAGAGCCTAAGCTCTCAGGTTTGAACCCTGCCGACAATGGGAGTATTCCTCTGCCATGCCTTTGGTTGTGTCTTTGTACAATTTGCCACACAAGATTTGCCTCATTAGGATATATAAAGAGAAATCGAAATTCCTTTGTCCAGTTCCTTCTGTTTGTGCTTTCTCTGTAGCCCTGCTGCTTGAGAGCAAACATGGTGCTTTTACATTTTGTAATCACTAGGTGTCAGTACATACGCTGACTCTTTGAAATAAACAACTGTGCCCTTTGATGCACGTTTACAGTAATACTTAGGTTGATGATACACGGGTCTACTTTTTTGAACAATGTTGCTTGGGCACTTTCCCATTCAGAATAGGTAACAAATGTATGCCTGGATACTTTAGATCGGTCATGGGCTCTGTGTCCCATCTGGTTGCCAGTTGATGGCAACACTGCCCAAAATTGTCCAGCAACATTGTTCAAAAAGTTGCCCGGAAACATTGCTCAAAAAGTTGTATCATCAGCATAAGACTGCAAACAACTCAACACCACTGAAGCATCTAAAGATCATTTCAAGTTTCTGTGCCTTCATTTCATTTTAAAGTCAACGCCAATAATTTTCAACTCACTAAGTATAGCTTCAAATGTGCAGGTAAATAATATTTTTTTAAAAACTAAGCTACGAACAAATGTGCTTAAGAGTGCTTTAAGTACCTGTAAGTATTTCCATACGAAAGCAGTGTGTTTGTTTTTTTAAATCTCAGCATTATTTAATATTAGCTTAATAAACTGCTTTTACACTAATGATCACATGCATTTGGACATATCATATGTTTTGGCATTGAAAGAAATGTGGTTCACCAGAGATTTTATCAATGCTATTGTTGTGAAATCCTGCATGGCACAGCAGGCTCTCAAGAAAGAGCCCGGATAGCTCAGTCGGTAGAGCATCAGACTTTAATCTGAGGGTCCAGGGTTCAAGTCCCTGTTCGGGCGAGGCATTCATTTACCTGGTCTACAATGGAATAACACAACAAGACATTAGATGAAAGGACATGAGAGTATAACCTATTCATAGTAAATGTTGAGTGGTTAAGGCGATGGACGAGAAGTCTGTTTGGGTCTGTGCTTCAGAGGAAGCATTGTGATGAAACATTTTCTAATCACTAGGTGTCAGTACACTCGCTGACTCTTTCACAGAGTGCAAAAGACTTGTTCTTTGCTACAAACAACTGCACCTTTGATGTGTAATATACTATTTGGAAAGAGTCATGTCGGTAAAACAAAAGTTTTGTCTGCAAGCTAAAGAGGAAAAGGCTGCTTGGTATTCAGAGGCTCCACAAGCAGCCCCTACATTGGCAGAGTGGTATCGTGCCGTGATCGTATAGTGGTTAGTACTCTGCGTTGTGGTCGCAGCAACCCCGGTTCGAATCCGGGTCACGGCAGCTTTTTCAGACTGGTATTGAAATTCAGATCCATGTTGCCACCCGTCCTTCAGCCCCATTTTTTAGACACCGTCAGTCCCTGAAATGCTCTGAGTGTTTTTCCATTTGAAACAAACTTTGAGAGCCTAAGCTCTCAGGTTTGAACCCTGCCGACAATGGGAGTATTCCTCTGCCATGCCTTTGGTTGTGTCTTTGTACAATTTGCCACACAAGATTTGCCTCATTAGGATATATAAAGAGAAATCGAAATTCCTTTGTCCAGTTCCTTCGGTTTGTGCTTTCTCTGTAGCCCTGCTGCTTGAGAGCAAACATGGTGCTTTACATTTTGTAATCACTAGGTGTCAGTACATACGCTGACTCTTTGAAATAAACAACTGTGCCCTTTGATGCACGCTTTACAGTAATACTTAGGTTGATGATACACGGGTCTACTTTTTGAACAATGTTGCTTGGGCACTTTCCCATTCAGAATAGGTAACAAATGTATGCCTGGATACTTTAGATCGGTCATGGGCTCTGTGTCCCATCTGGTTGCCAGTTGATGGCAACACTGCCCAAAGTTGTCCAGCAACATTGTTCAAAAAGTTGCCCGGAACATTGCTCAAAAGTTGTATCATCAGCATAAGACTGCAAACAACTCAACACCACTGAAGCATCTAAAGATCATTTCAAGTTCCTGTGCCTTCATTTCATTTTAAAGTCAACGCCAATCATTTTCAACTCACTAAGTATAGCTTCAAATGTGCAGGTAAATAATATTTTTTAAAAACTAAGCTACGAACAAATGTGCTTAAGAGTGCTTTAAGTACCTGTAAGTATTTCCATACGAAAGCAGTGTGTTTGTTTTTTAAATCTCAGCATTATTTAATATTAGCTTAATAAACTGCTTTTACACTAATGATCACATGCATTTGGACATATCATATGTTTTGGCATTGAAAGAAATGTGGTTCACCAGAGATTTTATCAATGCTATTGTTGTGAAATCCTGCATGGCACAGCAGGCTCTCAAGAAAGAGCCCGGATAGCTCAGTCGGTAGAGCATCAGACTTTTAATCTGAGGGTCCAGGGTTCAAGTCCCTGTTCGGGCGAGGCATTCATTTACCTGGTCTACAATGGAATAACACAACAAGACATTCGATGAAAGGACATGAGAGTATAACCTATTCATAGTAAATGTTGAGTGGTTAAGGCGATGGACGAGAAGTCTGTTTGGGTCTGTGCTTCATTGTGATGAAACATTTTCTAATCACTAGGTGTCAGTACACTCGCTGACTCTTTCACAGAGTGCAAAAGACTTGTTCTTTGCTACAAACAACTGCACCTTCGATGTGTAATATACTATTTGGAAAGAGTCATGTCGGTAAAACAAAAGTTTTGTCTGCAAGCTAAAGAGAAAAAGGCTGCTTGGTATTCAGAGGCTCCACAAGCAGCCCCTACATTGGCAGAGTGGTATCGTGCCGTGATCGTATAGTGGTTAGTACTCTGCGTTGTGGCCGCAGCAACCCCGGTTTGAATCTGGGTCACGGCAGCTTTTTCAGACTGGTACTGAAATTCAGCTCCATGTTGCCACCCGTCCTTCAGCCCCATTTTTTAGACACCGTCAGTCCCTGAAATGCTCTGAGTGTTTTTCCATTTGAAACAAACTTTGAGAGCCTAAGCTCTCAGGTTTGAACCCTGCCGACAATGGGAGTATTCCTCTGCCATGCCTTTGGTTGTGTCTTTGTACAATTTGCTACACAAGATTTGTCTCATTAGGATATATAAAGAGAAATCGAAATTCCTTTGTCCAGTTCCTTCTGTTTGTGCTTTCTCTGTAGCCCTGCTGCTTGAGAGCAAACATGGTGCTTTTACATTTTGTAATCACTAGGTGTCAGTACATACGCTGACTCTTTGAAATAAACAACTGTGCCCTTTGATGCACGTTTACAGTAATACTTAGGTTGATGATACACAGGTCTACTTTTTGAACAATGTTGCTTGGGCACTTTCCCATTCAGAATAGGTAACAAATGTATGCCTGGATACTTTAGATCGGTCATGGGCTCTGTGTCCCATCTGGTTGCCAGTTGATGGCAACACTGCCCAAAGTTGTCCAGCAACATTGTTCAAAAAGTTGCCCGGAAACATTGCTCAAAAGTTGTATCATCAGCATAAGACTGCAAACAACTCAACACCACTGAAGCATCTAAAGATCATTTCAAGTTCCTGTGCCTTCATTTCATTTTAAAGTCAACGCCAATAATTTTCAACTCACTAAGTATAGCTTCAAATGTGCAGGTAAATAATATTTTTTAAAAACTAAGCTACGAACAAATGTGCTTAAGAGTGCTTTAAGTACCTGTAAGTATTTCCATACGAAAGCAGTGTGTTTGTTTTTAAATCTCAGCATTATTTAATATTAGCTTAATAAACTGCTTTTACACTAATGATCACATGCATTTGGACATATCATATGTTTTGGCATTGAAAGAAATGTGGTTCACCAGAGATTTTATCAATGCTATTGTTGTGAAATCCTGCATGGCACAGCAGGCTCTCAAGAAAGAGCCCGGATAGCTCAGTCGGTAGAGCATCAGACTTTTAATCTGAGGGTCCAGGGTTCAAGTCCCTGTTCGGGCGAGGCATTCATTTACCTGGTCTACAATGGAATAACACAACAAGACATTAGATGAAAGGACATGAGAGTATAACCTATTCATAGTAAATGTTGAGTGGTTAAGGCGATGGACGAGAAGTCTGTTTGGGTCTGTGCTTCAGAGGAAGCATTGTGATGAAACATTTTCTAATCACTAGGTGTCAGTACACTCGCTGACTCTTTCACAGAGTGCAAAAGACTTGTTCTTTGCTACAAACAACTGCACCTTTGATGTGTAATATACTATTTGGAAAGAGTCATGTCGGTAAAACAAAAGTTTTGTCTGCAAGCTAAAGAGGAAAAGGCTGCTTGGTATTCAGAGGCTCCACAAGCAGCCCCTACATTGGCAGAGTGGTATCGTGCCGTGATCGTATAGTGGTTAGTACTCTGCGTTGTGGTCGCAGCAACCCCGGTTCGAATCCGGGTCACGGCAGCTTTTTCAGACTGGTATTGAAATTCAGATCCATGTTGCCACCCGTCCTTCAGCCCCATTTTTTAGACACCGTCAGTCCCTGAAATGCTCTGAGTGTTTTCCATTTGAACAAACTTTGAGAGCCTAAGCTCTCAGGTTTGAACCCTGCCGACAATGGGAGTATTCCTCTGCCATGCCTTTGGTTGTGTCTTTGTACAATTTGCCACACAAGATTTGCCTCATTAGGATATATAAAGAGAAATCGAAATTCCTTTGTCCAGTTCCTTCTGTTTGTGCTTTCTCTGTAGCCCTGCTGCTTGAGAGCAAACATGGTGCTTTTACATTTTGTAATCACTAGGTGTCAGTACATACGCTGACTCTTTGAAATAAACAACTGTGCCTTTGATGCACGTTTACAGTAATACTTAGGTTGATGATACGGGTCTACTTTTTGAACAATGTAGCTTGGGCACTTTCCCATTCAGAATAGGTAACAAATGTATGCCTGGATACTTTAGATCGGTCATGGGCTCTGTGTCCCATCTGGTTGCCAGTTGATGGCAACACTGCCCAAAGTTGTCCAGCAACATTGTTCAAAAAGTTGCCCGGAAACATTGCTCAAAAAGTTGTATCATCAGCATAAGACTGCAAACAACTCAACACCACTGAAGCATCTAAAGATCATTTCAAGTTCCTGTGCCTTCATTTCATTTTAAAGTCAACGCCAATAATTTTCAACTCACTAAGTATAGCTTCAAATGTGCAGGTAAATAATATTTTTACAAAATTAAGCTACGAACAAATGTGCTTAAGAGTGCTTTAAGTACCTGTAAGTATTTCCATACGAAAGCAGTGTGTTTGTTTTTTAAATCTCAGCATTATTTAATATTAGCTTAATAAACTGCTTTTACACTAATGATCACATGCATTTGGACATATCATATGTTTTGGCATTGAAAGAAATGTGGTTCACCAGAGATTTTATCAATGCTATTGTTGTGAAATCCTGCATGGCACAGCAGGCTCTCAAGAAAGAGCCCGGATAGCTCAGTCGGTAGAGCATCAGACTTTTAATCTGAGGGTCCAGGGTTCAAGTCCCTGTTCGGGCGAGGCATTCATTTACCTGGTCTACAATGGAATAACACAACAAGACATTCGATGAAAGGACATGAGAGTATAACCTATTCATAGTAAATGTTGAGTGGTTAAGGCGATGGAGAAGTCTGTTTGGGTCTGTGCTTCAGAGGAAGCATTGTGATGAAACATTTTCTAATCACTAGGTGTCAGTACACTCGCTGACTCTTTCACAGAGTGCAAAAGACTTGTTCTTTGCTACAAACAACTGCACCTTTGATGTGTAATATACTATTTGGAAAGAGTCATGTCGGTAAAACAAAAGTTTTGTCTGCAAGCTAAAGAGGAAAAGGCTGCTTGGTATTCAGAGGCTCCACAAGCAGCCCCTACATTGGCAGAGTGGTATCGTGCCGTGATCGTATAGTGGTTAGTACTCTGCGTTGTGGTCGCAGCAACCCCGGTTCGAATCCGGGTCACGGCAGCTTTTTCAGACTGGTATTGAAATTCAGATCCATGTTGCCACCCGTCCTTCAGCCCCATTTTTTAGACACCGTCCAGTCCCTGAAATGCTCTGAGTGTTTTTCCATTTGAAACAAACTTTGAGAGCCTAAGCTCTCAGGTTTGAACCCTGCCGACAATGGGAGTATTCCTCTGCCATGCCTTTGGTTGTGTCTTTGTACAATTTGCCACACAAGATTTGCCTCATTAGGATATATAAAGAGAAATCGAAATTCCTTTGTCCAGTTCCTTCTGTTTGTGCTTTCTCTGTAGCCCTGCTGCTTGAGAGCAAACATGGTGCTTTTACATTTTGTAATCACTAGGTGTCAGTACATACGCTGACTCTTTGAAATAAACAACTGTGCCCTTTGATGCACGTTTACAGTAATACTTAGGTTGATGATACACGGGTCTACTTTTTTGAACAATGTTGCTTGGGCACTTTCCCATTCAGAATAGGTAACAAATGTATGCCTGGATACTTTAGATCGGTCATGGGCTCTGTGTCCCATCTGGTTGCCAGTTGATGGCAACACTGCCCAAAGTTGTCCAGCAACATTGCTCAAAAAGTTGTATCATCAGCATAAGACTGCAAACAACTCAACACCACTGAAGCATCTAAAGATCATTTCAAGTTCCTGTGCCTTCATTTCATTTTAAAGTCAACGCCAATAATTTTCAACTCACTAAGTATAGCTTCAAATGTGCAGGTAAATATTTTTTAAAAACTAAGCTACGAACAAATGTGCTTAAGAGTGCTTTAAGTACCTGTAAGTATTTCCATACGAAAGCAGTGTGTTTGTTTTTAAATCTCAGCATTATTTAATATTAGCTTAATAAACTGCTTTACACTAATGATCACATGCATTTGGACATATCATATGTTTTGGCATTGAAAGAAATGTGGTTCACCAGAGATTTTATCAATGCTATTGTTGTGAAATCCTGCATGGCACAGCAGGCTCTCAAGAAAGAGCCCGGATAGCTCAGTCGGTAGAGCATCAGACTTTTAATCTGAGGGTCCAGGGTTCAAGTCCCTGTTCGGGCGAGGCATTCATTTACCTGGTCTACAATGGAATAACACAACAAGACATTAGATGAAAGGACATGAGAGTATAACCTATTCATAGTAAATGTTGAGTGGTTAAGGCGATGGACGAGAAGTCTGTTTGGGTCTGTGCTTCAGAGGAAGCATTGTGATGAAACATTTTCTAATCACTAGGTGTCAGTACACTCGCTGACTCTTTCACAGAGTGCAAAAGACTTGTTCTTTGCTACAAACAACTGCACCTTTGATGTGTAATATACTATTTGGAAAGAGTCATGTCGGTAAAACAAAAGTTTTGTCTGCAAGCTAAAGAGGAAAAGGCTGCTTGGTATTCAGAGGCTCCACAAGCAGCCCCTACATTGGCAGAGTGGTATCGTGCCGTGATCGTATAGTGGTTAGTACTCTGCGTTGTGGTTGCAGCAACCCCGGTTCGAATCCGGGTCACGGCAGCTTTTTCAGACTGGTATTGAAATTCAGATCCATGTTGCCACCCGTCCTTCAGCCCCATTTTTTAGACACCGTCAGTCCCTGAAATGCTCTGAGTGTTTTTCCATTTGAAACAAACTTTGAGAGCCTAAGCTCTCAGGTTTGAACCCTGCCGACAATGGGAGTATTCCTCTGTCATGCCTTTGGTTGTGTCTTTGTACAATTTGCCACACAAGATTTGCCTCATTAGGATATATAAAGAGAAATCGAAATTCCTTTGTCCAGTTCCTTCTGTTTGTGCTTTCTCTGTAGCCCTGCTGCTTGAGAGCAAACATGGTGCTTTTACATTTTGTAATCACTAGGTGTCAGTACATACGCTGACTCTTTGAAATAAACAACTGTGCCCTTTGATGCACGTTTACAGTAATACTTAGGTTGATGATACACGGGTCTTTTTTTTGAACAATGTTGCTTGGGCACTTTCCCATTCAGAATAGGTAACAAATGTATGCCTGGATACTTTAGATCGGTCATGGGCTCTGTGTCCCATCTGGTTGCCAGTTGATGGCAACACTGCCCAAAGTTGTCCAGCAACATTGTTCAAAAAGTTGCCCGGAAACATTGCTCAAAAAGTTGTATCATCAGCATAAGACTGCAAACAACTCAACACCACTGAAGCATCTAAAGATCATTTCAAGTTCCTGTGCCTTCATTTCATTTTAAAGTCAACGCCAATAATTTTCAACTCACTAAGTATAGCTTCAAATGTGCAGGTAAATAATATTTTTTTAAAACTAAGCTACGAACAAATGTGCTTAAGAGTGCTTTAAGTACCTGTAAGTATTTCCATACGAAAGCAGTGTGTTTGTTTTTTAAATCTCAGCATTATTTAATATTAGCTTAATAAACTGCTTTTACACTAATGATCACATGCATTTGGACATATCATATGTTTTGGCATTGAAAGAAATGTGGTTCACCAGAGATTTTGTCAATGCTATTGTTGTGAAATCCTGCATGGCACAGCAGGCTCTCAAGAAAGAGCCTGGATAGCCTCTCAAGAAAGAGCCTGGATAGCTCAGTCGGTAGAGCATCAGACTTTTAATCTGAGGGTCCAGGGTTCAAGTCCCTGTTCGGGCGAGGCATTCATTTACCTGGTCTACAATGGAATAACACAGAGTGCAAAAGACTTGTTCTTTGCTACAAACAACTGCACCTTTGATGTGTAATATACTATTTGGAAAGAGTCATGTCGGTAAAACAAAAGTTTTGTCTGCAAGCTAAAGAGGAAAAGGCTTGGTATTCAGAGGCTCCACAAGCAGCCCCTACATTGGCAGAGTGGTATCGTGCCGTGATCGTATAGTGGTTAGTACTCTGCGTTGTGGTCGCAGCAACCCCGGTTCGAATCCGGGTCACGGCAGCTTTTTCAGACTGGTATTGAAATTCAGATCCATGTTGCCACCCGTCCTTCAGCCCCATTTTTTAGACACCGTCAGTCCCTGAAATGCTCTGAGTGTTTTTCCATTTGAAACAAACTTTGAGAGCCTAAGCTCTCAGGTTTGAACCCTGCCGACAATGGGAGTATTCCTCTGCCATGCCTTTGGTTGTGTCTTTGTACAATTTGCCACACAAGATTTGCCTCATTAGGATATATAAAGAGAAATCGAAATTCCTTTGTCCAGTTCCTTCGGTTTGTGCTTTCTCTGTAGCCCTGCTGCTTGAGAGCAAACATGGTGCTTTTACATTTTGTAATCACTAGGTGTCAGTACATACGCTGACTCTTTGAAATAAACAACTGTGCCCTTTGATGCACGTTTACAGTAATACTTAGGTTGATGATACACGGGTCTACTTTTTTGAACAATGTTGCTTGGGCACTTTCCCATTCAGAATAGGTAACAAATGTATGCCTGGATACTTTAGATCGGTCATGGGCTCTGTGTCCCATCTGGTTGCCAGTTGATGGCAACACTGCCCAAAGTTGTCCAGCAACATTGTTCAAAAAGTTGCCGGAAACATTGCTCAAAAGTTGTATCATCAGCATAAGACTGCAAACAACTCAACACCACTGAAGCATCTAAAGATCATTTCAAGTTCCTGTGCCTTCATTTCATTTTAAAGTCAACGCCAATAATTTTCAACTCACTAAGTATAGCTTCAAATGTGCAGGTAAATAATATTTTTAAAAACTAAGCTACGAACAAATGTGCTTAAGAGTGCTTTAAGTACCTGTAAGTATTTCCATCGAAAGCAGTGTGTTTGTTTTTAAATCTCAGCATTATTTAATATTAGCTTAATAAACTGCTTTACACTAATGATCACATGCATTTGGACATATCATATGTTTTGGCATTGAAAGAAATGTGGTTCACCAGAGATTTTATCAATGCTATTGTTGTGAAATCCTGCATGGCACAGCAGGCTCTCAAGAAAGAGCCCGGATAGCTCAGTCGGTAGAGCATCAGACTTTTAATCTGAGCATCAGACTTTTAATCTGAGGGTCCAGTGTTCAAGTCCCTGTTCGGGCGAGGCATTCATTTACCTGGTCTACAATGGAATAACACAACAAGACATTCGATGAAAGGACATGGGAGTATAACCTATTCATAGTAAATGTTGAGTGGTTAAGGCGATGGACGAGAAGTCTGTTTGGGTCTGTGCTTCAGAGGAAGCATTGTGATGAAACATTTTCTAATCACTAGGTGTCAGTACACTCGCTGACTCTTTCACAGAGTGCAAAAGACTTGTTCTTTGCTACAAACAACTGCACCTTTGATGTGTAATATACTATTTGGAAAGAGTCATGTCGGTAAAACAAAAGTTTTGTCTGCAAGCTAAAGAGGAAAAGGCTGCTTGGTATTCAGAAGCTCCACAAGCTGCCCCTACATTGGCAGAGTGGTATCGTGCCGTGATCGTATAGTGGTTAGTACTCTGCGTTGTGGTGCAGCAACCCGGTTCGAATCCGGTCACGGCAGCTTTTCAGACTGGTATTGAAATTCAGATCCATGTTGCCACCCGTCCTTCAGCCCCATTTTTAGACACCGTCAGTCCCTGAAATGCTCTGAGTGTTTTTCCATTTGAACAAACTTTGAGAGCCTAAGCTCTCAGGTTTGAACCTGCCGACAATGGGAGTATTCCTCTGCCATGCCTTTGGTTGTGTCTTTGTACAATTTGCCACACAAGATTTGCCTCATTAGGATATATAAAGAGAAATCGAAATTCCTTTGTCCAGTTCCTTCGGTTTGTGCTTTCTCTGTAGCCCTGCTGCTTGAGAGCAAACATGGTGCTTTTACATTTTGTAATCACTAGGTGTCAGTACATACGCTGACTCTTTGAAATAAACAACTGTGCCCTTTGATGCACGTTTACAGTAATACTTAGGTTGATGATACACGGGTCTACTTTTTTGAACAATGTTGCTTGGGCACTTTCCCATTCAGAATAGGTAACAAATGTATGCCTGGATACTTTAGATCGGTCATGGGCTCTGTGTCCCATCTGGTTGCCAGTTGATGGCAACACTGCCCAAAGTTGTCCAGCAACATTGTTCAAAAGTTGCCCGAAACATTGCTCAAAAAGTTGTATCATCAGCATAAGACTGCAAACAACTCAACACCACTGAAGCATCTAAAGATCATTTCAAGTTCCTGTGCCTTCATTTCATTTTAAAGTCAACGCCAATCATTTTCAACTCACTAAGTATAGCTTCAAATGTGCAGGTAAATAATATTTTTAAACAACTAAGCTACGAACAAATGTGCTTAAGAGTGCTTTAAGTACCTGTAAGTATTTCCATACGAAAGCAGTGTGTTTGTTTTTTAAATCTCAGCATTATTTAATATTAGCTTAATAAACTGCTCTTACACTAATGATCACATGCATTTGGACATATCATATGTTTTGGCATTGAAAGAAATGTGGTTCACCAGAGATTTTATCAATGCTATTGTTGTGAAATCCTGCATGGCACAGCAGGCTCTCAAGAAAGAGCCCGGATAGCTCAGTCGGTAGAGCATCAGACTTTTAATCTGAGGGTCCAGGGTTCAAGTCCCTGTTCGGGCGAGGCATTCATTTACCTGGTCTACAATGGAATAACACAACAAGACATTCGATGAAAGGACATGAGAGTATAACCTATTCATAGTAAATGTTGAGTGGTTAAGGCGATGGACGAAGTCTGTTTGGGTCTGTGCTTCAGAGGAAGCATTGTGATGAAACATTTTCTAATCACTAGGTGTCAGTACACTCGCTGACTCTTTCACAGAGTGCAAAAGACTTGTTCTTTGCTACAAACAACTGCACCTTTGATGTGTAATATACTATTTGGAAAGAGTCATGTCGGTAAAACAAAAGTTTTGTCTGCAAGCTAAAGAGGAAAAGGCTGCTTGGTATTCAGAGGCTCCACAAGCAGCCCCTACATTGGCAGAGTGGTATCGTGCCGTGATCGTATAGTGGTTAGTACTCTGCGTTGTGGTCGCAGCAACCCCGGTTCGAATCCGGGTCACGGCAGCTTTTTCAGACTGGTATTGAAATTCAGATCCATGTTGCCACCCGTCCTTCAGCCCCATTTTTTAGACACCGTCAGTCCCTGAAATGCTCTGAGTGTTTTTCCATTTGAAACAAACTTTGAGAGCCTAAGCTCTCAGGTTTGAACCCTGCCGACAATGGGAGTATTCCTCTGCCATGCCTTTGGTTGTGTCTTTGTACAATTTGCCACACAAGATTTGCCTCATTAGGATATATAAAGAGAAATCGAAATTCCTTTGTCCAGTTCCTTCGGTTTGTGCTTTCTCTGTAGCCCTGCTGCTTGAGAGCAAACATGGTGCTTTTACATTTTGTAATCACTAGGTGTCAGTACATACGCTGACTCTTTGAAATAAACAACTGTGCCCTTTGATGCACGTTTACAGTAATACTTAGGTTGATGATACACGGGTCTACTTTTTTGAACAATGTTGCTTGGGCACTTTCCCATTCAGAATAGGTAACAAATGTATGCCTGGATACTTTAGATCGGTCATGGGCTCTGTGTCCCATCTGGTTGCCAGTTGATGGCAACACTGCCCAAAGTTGTCCAGCAACATTGCTCAAAAAGTTGTATCATCAGCATAAGACTGCAAACAACTCAACACCACTGAAGCATCTAAAGATCATTTCAAGTTCCTGTGCCTTCATTTCATTTTAAAGTCAACGCCAATAATTTTCAACTCACTAAGTATAGCTTCAAATGTGCAGGTAAATAATATTTTTTTTTAAAACTAAGCTACGAACAAATGTGCTTAAGAGTGCTTTAAGTACCTGTAAGTATTTCCATACGAAAGCAGTGTGTTTGTTTTTTAAATCTCAGCATTATTTAATATTAGCTTAATAAACTGCTTTTACACTAATGATCACATGCATTTGGACATATCATATGTTTTGGCATTGAAAGAAATGTGGTTCACCAGAGATTTTATCAATGCTATTGTTGTGAAATCCTGCATGGCACAGCAGGCTCTCAAGAAAGAGCCCGGATAGCTCAGTCGGTAGAGCATCAGACTTTTAATCTGAGGGTCCAGGGTTCAAGTCCCTGTTCGGGCGAGGCATTCATTTACCTGGTCTACAATGGAATAACACAACAAGACATTAGATGAAAGGACATGAGAGTATAACCTATTCATAGTAAATGTTGAGTGGTTAAGGCGATGGACGAGAAGTCTGTTTGGGTCTGTGCTTCAGAGGAAGCATTGTGATGAAACATTTTCTAATCACTAGGTGTCAGTACACTCGCTGACTCTTTCACAGAGTGCAAAAGACTTGTTCTTTGCTACAAACAACTGCACCTTTGATGTGTAATATACTATTTGGAAAGAGTCATGTCGGTAAAACAAAAGTTTTGTCTGCAAGCTAAAGAGGAAAAGGCTGCTTGGTATTCAGAGGCTCCACAAGCAGCCCCTACATTGGCAGAGTGGTATCGCCGTGATCGTATAGTGGTTAGTACTCTGCGTTGTGGTCGCAGCAACCCCGGTTCGAATCCGGTCACGGCAGCTTTTTCAGACTGGTATTGAAATTCAGATCCATGTTGCCACCCGTCCTTCAGCCCCATTTTTTAGACACCGTCAGTCCCTGAAATGCTCTGAGTGTTTTTCCATTTGAACAAACTTTGAGAGCCTAAGCTCTCAGGTTTGAACCCTGCCGACAATGGAGTATTCCTCTGCCATGCCTTTGGTTGTGTCTTTGTACCACACAAGATTTGCCTCATTAGGATATATAAAGAGAAATCGAAATTCCTTTGTCCAGTTCCTTCTGTTTGTGCTTTCTCTGTAGCCCTGCTGCTTGAGAGCAAACATGGTGCTTTTACATTTTGTAATCACTAGGTGTCAGTACATACGCTGACTCTTTGAAATAAACAACTGTGCCCTTTGATGCACGTTTACAGTAATACTTAGGTTGATGATACACGGGTCTACTTTTTTGAACAATGTTGCTTGGGCACTTTCCCATTCAGAATAGGTAACAAATGTATGCCTGGATACTTTAGATCGGTCATGGGCTCTGTGTCCCATCTGGTTGCCAGTTGATGGCAACACTGCCCAAAGTTGTCCAGCAACATTGTTCAAAAAGTTGCCCGGAAACATTGCTCAAAAAGTTGTATCATCAGCATAAGACTGCAAACAACTCAACACCACTGAAGCATCTAAAGATCATTTCAAGTTCCTGTGCCTTCATTTCATTTTAAAGTCAACGCCAATCATTTTCAACTCACTAAGTATAGCTTCAAATGTGCAGGTAAATAATATTTTTAAACAACTAAGCTACGAACAAATGTGCTTAAGAGTGCTTTAAGTACCTGTAAGTATTTCCATACGAAAGCAGTGTGTTTGTTTTTTAAATCTCAGCATTATTTAATATTAGCTTAATAAACTGCTTTTACACTAATGATCACATGCATTTGGACATATCATATGTTTTGGCATTGAAAGAAATGTGGTTCACCAGAGATTTTATCAATGCTATTGTTGTGAAATCCTGCATGGCACAGCAGGCTCTCAAGAAAGAGCCCGGATAGCTCAGTCGGTAGAGCATCAGACTTTTAATCTGAGGGTCCAGGGTTCAAGTCCCTGTTCGGGCGAGGCATTCATTTACCTGGTCTACAATGGAATAACACAACAAGACATTCGATGAAAGGACATGAGAGTATAACCTATTCATAGTAAATGTTGAGTGGTTAAGGCGATGGACGAGAAGTCTGTTTGGGTCTGTGCTTCAGAGGAAGCATTGTGATGAAACATTTTCTAATCACTAGGTGTCAGTACACTCGCTGACTCTTTCACAGAGTGCAAAAGACTTGTTCTTTGCTACAAACAACTGCACCTTTGATGTGTAATATACTATTTGGAAAGAGTCATGTCGGTAAAACAAAAGTTTTGTCTGCAAGCTAAAGAGGAAAAGGCTGCTTGGTATTCAGAGGCTCCACAAGCAGCCCCTACATTGGCAGAGTGGTATCGTGCCGTGATCGTATAGTGGTTAGTACTCTGCGTTGTGGCCGCAGCAACCCCGGTTCGAATCCGGGTCACGGCAGCTTTTTCAGACTGGTATTGAAATTCAGCTCCATGTTGCCACCCGTCCTTCAGCCCCATTTTTTAGACACCGTCAGTCCCTGAAATGCTCTGAGTGTTTTTCCATTTGAAACAAACTTTGAGAGCCTAAGCTCTCAGGTTTGAACCCCGCCGACAATGGGAGTATTCCTCTGTCATGCCTTTGGTTGTGTCTTTGTACAATTTGCTACACAAGATTTGTCTCATTAGGATATATAAAGAGAAATCGAAATTCCTTTGTCCAGTTCCTTCTGTTTGTGCTTTCTCTGTAGCCCTGCTGCTTGAGAGCAAACATGGTGCTTTTACATTTTGTAATCACTAGGTGTCAGTACATACGCTGACTCTTTGAAATAAACAACTGTGCCCTTTGATGCACGTTTACAGTAATACTTAGGTTGATGATTCACGGGTCTACTTTTTTGAACAATGTAGCTTGGGCACTTTCCCATTCAGAATAGGTAACAAATGTATGCCTGGATACTTTAGATCGGTCATGGGCTCTGTGTCCCATCTGGTTGCCAGTTGATGGCAACACTGCCCAAAGTTGTCCAGCAACATTGTTCAAAAAGTTGCCCGGAAACATTGCTCAAAAGTTGTATCATCAGCATAAGACTGCAAACAACTCAACACCACTGAAGCATCTAAAGATCATTTCAAGTTCCTGTGCCTTCATTTCATTTTAAAGTCAACGCCAATAATTTTCAACTCACTAAGTATAGCTTCAAATGTGCAGGTAAATAATATTTTTTAAAAACTAAGCTACGAACAAATGTGCTTAAGAGTGCTTTAAGTACCTGTAAGTATTTCCATACGAAAGCAGTGTGTTTGTTTTTAAATCTCAGCATTATTTAATATTAGCTTAATAAACTGCTTTTACACTAATGATCACATGCATTTGGACATATCATATGTTTTGGCATTGAAAGAAATGTGGTTCACCAGAGATTTTATCAATGCTATTGTTGTGAAATCCTGCATGGCACAGCAGGCTCTCAAGAAAGAGCCCGGATAGCTCAGTCGGTAGAGCATCAGACTTTTAATCTGAGGGTCCAGGGTTCAAGTCCCTGTTCGGGCGAGGCATTCATTTACCTGGTCTACAATGGAATAACACAACAAGACATTCGATGAAAGGACATGAGAGTATAACCTATTCATAGTAAATGTTGAGTGGTTAAGGCGATGGACGAGAAGTCTGTTTGGGTCTGTGCTTCAGAGGAAGCATTGTGATGAAACATTTTCTAATCACTAGGTGTCAGTACACTCGCTGACTCTTTCACAGAGTGCAAAAGACTTGTTCTTTGCTACAAACAACTGCACCTTTGATGTGTAATATACTATTTGGAAAGAGTCATGTCGGTAAAACAAAAGTTTTGTCTGCAAGCTAAAGAGGAAAAGGCTGCTTGGTATTCAGAGGCTCCACAAGCAGCCCCTACATTGGCAGAGTGGTATCGTGCCGTGATCGTATAGTGGTTAGTACTCTGCTGGTCGCAGCAACCCCGGTTCGAATCCGGGTCACGGCAGCTTTTTCAGACTGGTATTGAAATTCAGATCCATGTTGCCACCCGTCCTTCAGCCCCATTTTTTAGACACCGTCAGTCCCTGAAATGCTCTGAGTGTTTTTCCATTTGAAACAAACTTTGAGAGCCTAAGCTCTCAGGTTTGAACCCTGCCGACAATGGGAGTATTCCTCTGCCATGCCTTTGGTTGTGTCTTTGTACAATTTGCTACACAAGATTTGTCTCATTAGGATATATAAAGAGAAATCGAAATTCCTTTGTCCAGTTCCTTCTGTTTGTGCTTTCTCTGTAGCCCTGCTGCTTGAGAGCAAACATGGTGCTTTTACATTTTGTAATCACTAGGTGTCAGTACATACGCTGACTCTTTGAAATAAACAACTGTGCCCTTTGATGCACGTTTACAGTAATACTTAGGTTGATGATTCACGGGTCTACTTTTTTGAACAATGTAGCTTGGGCACTTTCCCATTCAGAATAGGTAACAAATGTATGCCTGGATACTTTAGATCGGTCATGGGCTCTGTGTCCCATCTGGTTGCCAGTTGATGGCAACACTGCCCAAAGTTGTCCAGCAACATTGTTCAAAAAGTTGCCCGGAAACATTGCTCAAAAAGTTGTATCATCAGCATAAGACTGCAAACAACTCAACACCACTGAAGCATCTAAAGATCATTTCAAGTTCCTGTGCCTTCATTTCATTTTAAAGTCAACGCCAATAATTTTCAACTCACTAAGTATAGCTTCAAATGTGCAGGTAAATAATATTTTTTAAAAACTAAGCTACGAACAAATGTGCTTAAGAGTGCTTTAAGTACCTGTAAGTATTTCCATACGAAAGCAGTGTGTTTGTTTTTTAAATCTCAGCATTATTTAATATTAGCTTAATAAACTGCTTTTACACTAATGATCACATGCATTTGGACATATCATATGTTTTGGCATTGAAAGAAATGTGGTTCACCAGAGATTTTATCAATGCTATTGTTGTGAAATCCTGCATGGCACAGCAGGCTCTCAAGAAAGAGCCCGGATAGCTCAGTCGGTAGAGCATCAGACTTTTAATCTGAGGGTCCAGGGTTCAAGTCCCTGTTCGGGCGAGGCATTCATTTACCTGGTCTACAATGGAATAACACAACAAGACATTCGATGAAAGGACATGAGAGTATAACCTATTCATAGTAAATGTTGAGTGGTTAAGGCGATGGACTAGAAGTCTGTTTGGGTCTGTGCTTCAGAGGAAGCATTGTGATGAAACATTTTCTAATCACTAGGTGTCAGTACACTCGCTGACTCTTTCACAGAGTGCAAAAGACTTGTTCTTTGCTACAAACAACTGCACCTTTGATGTGTAATATACTATTTGGAAAGAGTCATGTCGGTAAAACAAAAGTTTTGTCTGCAAGCTAAAGAGGAAAAGGCTGCTTGGTATTCAGAGGCTCCTCAAGCAGCCCCTACATTGGCAGAGTGGTATCGTGCCGTGATCGTATAGTGGTTAGTACTCTGCGTTGTGGTCGCAGCAACCCCGGTTCGAATCGGGTCACGGCAGCTTTTTCAGACTGGTATTGAAATTCAGATCCATGTTGCCACCCGTCCTTCAGCCCCATTTTTTAGACACCGTCAGTCCCTGAAATGCTCTGAGTGTTTTTCCATTTGAAACAAACTTTGAGAGCCTAAGCTCTCAGGTTTGAACCCTGCCGACAATTGGAGTATTCCTCTGCCATGCCTTTGGTTGTGTCTTTGTACAATTTGCCACACAAGATTTGCCTCATTAGGATATATAAAGAGAAATCGAAATTCCTTTGTCCAGTTCCTTCTGTTTGTGCTTTCTCTGTAGCCCTGCTGCTTGAGAGCAAACATGGTGCTTTTACATTTTGTAATCACTAGGTGTCAGTACATACGCTGACTCTTTGAAATAAAAAACTGTGCCCTTTGATGCACGTTTACAGTAATACTTAGGTTGATGATTCACGGGTCTACTTTTTTGAACAATGTAGCTTGGGCACTTTCCCATTCAGAATAGGTAACAAATGTATGCCTGGATACTTTAGATCGGTCATGGGCTCTGTGTCCCATCTGGTTGCCAGTTGATGGCAACACTGCCCAAAGTTGTCCAGCAACATTGTTCAAAAAGTTGCCCGGAAACATTGCTCAAAAAGTTGTATCATCAGCATAAGACTGCAAACAACTCAACACCACTGAAGCATCTAAAGATCATTTCAAGTTCCTGTGCCTTCATTTCATTTTAAAGTCAACGCCAATAATTTTCAACTCACTAAGTATAGCTTCAAATGTGCAGGTAAATAATATTTTTAAACAACTAAGCTACGAACAAATGTGCTTAAGAGTGCTTTAAGTACCTGTAAGTATTTCCATACGAAAGCAGTGTGTTTGTTTTTTAAATCTCAGCATTATTTAATATTAGCTTAATAAACTGCTTTTACACTAATGATCACATGCATTTGGACATATCATATGTTTTGGCATTGAAAGAAATGTGGTTCACCAGAGATTTTATCAAGGCTATTGATGTTGCTGTGAAATCCTGCATGGCACAGCAGGCTCTCAAGAAAGAGCCCGGATAGCTCAGTCGGTAGAGCATCAGACTTTTAATCTGAGGGTCCAGGGTTCAAGTCCCTGTTCGGGCGAGGCATTCATTTACCTGGTCTACAATGGAATAACACAACAAGACATTAGATGAAAGGACATGAGAGTATAACCTATTCATAGTAAATGTTGAGTGGTTAAGGCGATGGACGAGAAGTCTGTTTGGGTCTGTGCTTCAGAGGAAGCATTGTGATGAAACATTTTCTAATCACTAGGTGTCAGTACACTCGCTGACTCTTTCACAGAGTGCAAAAGACTTGTTCTTTGCTACAAACAACTGCACCTTTGATGTGTAATATACTATTTGGAAAGAGTCATGTCGGTAAAACAAAAGTTTTGTCTGCAAGCTAAAGAGGAAAAGGCTGCTTGGTATTCAGAGGCTCCACAAGCAGCCCCTACATTGGCAGAGTGGTATCGTGCCGTGATCGTATAGTGGTTAGTACTCTGCGTTGTGGTCGCAGCAACCCCGGTTCGAACCGGGTCACGGCAGCTTTTTCAGACTGGTATTGAAATTCAGATCCATGTTGCCACCCGTCCTTCAGCCCCATTTTTAGACACCGTCAGTCCCTGAAATGCTCTGAGTGTTTTTCCATTTGAAACAAACTTTGAGAGCCTAAGCTCTCAGGTTTGAACCCTGCCGACAATGGAGTATTCCTCTGCCATGCCTTTGGTTGTGTCTTTGTACAATTTGCCACACAAGATTTGGATTAGGATATAAAGAGAAATCGAAATTCCTTTGTCCAGTTCCTTCTGTTTGTGCTTTCTGTAGCCCTGCTGCTTGAGAGCAAACATGGTGCTTTTACATTTTGTAATCACTAGGTGTCAGTACATACGCTGACTCTTTGAAATAAACAACTGTGCCCTTTGATGCACGTTTACAGTAATACTTAGGTTGATGATACACGGGTCTACTTTTTTGAACAATGTTGCTTGGGCACTTTCCCATTCAGAATAGGTAACAAATGTATGCCTGGATACTTTAGATCGGTCATGGGCTCTGTGTCCCATCTGGTTGCCAGTTGATGGCAACACTGCCCAAAGTTGTCCAGCAACATTGTTCAAAAGTTGCCCGAAACATTGCTCAAAAAGTTGTATCATCAGCATAAGACTGCAAACAACTCAACACCACTGAAGCATCTAAAGATCATTTCAAGTTCCTGTGCCTTCATTTCATTTTAAAGTCAGCGCCAATAATTTTCAACTCACTAAGTATAGCTTCAAATGTGCAGGTAAATAATATTTTTAAAAAACTAAGCTACGAACAAATGTGTTTAAGAGTGCTTTAAGTACCTGTAAGTATTTCCATACGAAAGCAGTGTGTTTGTTTTTTAAATCTCAGCATTATTTAATATTAGCTTAATAAACTGCTTCTACACTAATGATCACATGCATTTGGACATATCATATGTTTTGGCATTGAAAGAAATGTGGTTCACCAGAGATTTTATCAATGCTATTGTTGTGAAATCCTGCATGGCACAGCAGGCTCTCAAGAAAGAGCCCGGATAGCTCAGTCGGTAGAGCATCAGACTTTTAATCTGAGGGTCCAGGGTTCAAGTCCCTGTTCGGGCGAGGCATTCATTTACCTGGTCTACAATGGAATAACACAACAAGACATTAGATGAAAGGACATGAGAGTATAACCTATTCATAGTAAATGTTGAGTGGTTAAGGCGATGGACGAGAAGTCTGTTTGGGTCTGTGCTTCAGAGGAAGCATTGTGATGAAACATTTTCTAATCACTAGGTGTCAGTACACTCGCTGACTCTTTCACAGAGTGCAAAAGACTTGTTCTTTGCTACAAACAACTGCACCTTTGATGTGTAATATACTATTTGGAAAGAGTCATGTCGGTAAAACAAAAGTTTTGTCTGCAAGCTAAAGAGGAAAAGGCTGCTTGGTATTCAGAGGCTCCACAAGCAGCCCCTACATTGGCAGAGTGGTATCGTGCCGTGATCGTATAGTGGTTAGTACTCTGCGTTGTGGTCGCAGCAACCCCGGTTCGAATCCGGGTCACGGCAGCTTTTTCAGACTGGTATTGAAATTCAGATCCATGTTGCCACCCGTCCTTCAGCCCCATTTTTTAGACACCGTCAGTCCCTGAAATGCTCTGAGTGTTTTTCCATTTGAAACAAACTTTGAGAGCCTAAGCTCTCAGGTTTGAACCCTGCCGACAATGGGAGTATTCCTCTGCCATGCCTTTGGTTGTGTCTTTGTACAATTTGCCACACAAGATTTGCCTCATTAGGATATATAAAGAGAAATCGAAATTCCTTTGTCCAGTTCCTTCTGTTTGTGCTTTCTCTGTAGCCCTGCTGCTTGAGAGCAAACATGGTGCTTTTACATTTTGTAATCACTAGGTGTCAGTACATACGCTGACTCTTTGAAATAAACAACTGTGCCCTTTGATGCACGTTTACAGTAATACTTAGGTTGATGATACACGGGTCTACTTTTTTGAACAATGTTGCTTGGGCACTTTCCCATTCAGAATAGGTAACAAATGTATGCCTGGATACTTTAGATCGGTCATGGGCTCTGTGTCCCATCTGGTTGCCAGTTGATGGCAACACTGCCCAAAGTTGTCCAGCAACATTGTTCAAAAAGTTGCCGGAAACATTGCTCAAAAAGTTGTATCATCAGCATAAGACTGCAAACAACTCAACACCACTGAAGCATCTAAAGATCATTTTCAAGTTC
>CM050417.1:31937478-32077532 GCA_027564155.1 Gymnocypris eckloni scoliostomus
CATTGCCTCATAGGGTCATGATTGATGCACTGGAAGAGATACAGCTCCCTAAGATCTATGTGGACATAATAAAAGATGTATATTGTGACTCCGAACTACAAGTGATCTGTGGAAAAGACCTCACCAGACCGATACCACTTGAGGTAGGAATCAAAACTGGCTGTTTATCATTGCAATAAATCAATGGCTAAAATGGCTCTGCGCACATGCCCCGCCCCACGTCCGGTCACCGAACCCAGTCCAGGGCTATGCTGATGATGTGGCCATCGCATCCTGAGATGAAGGCGTGATTATAAACATGTTGTCAAGCACTGACAGATTCCTGACATGGTCTGGCCTACAAGTGAAGCACAGTAAATGTGCAGTTTTCTAAGAGAGGAGGAGCGGTGGAAACCGTTGGTATAGATCAAGGGCCGACCAACCCCCCCTCTTTTACCATCTTAGACCAGCCACAGAGTGTACACTAGACATGAGACATACTACTAACTGGGTCACAAGTTTAACATTGCTGGAGAATGGAGTCTGCAAGTGACTGACATGTCACATCAGTTTATGACCAGACTGGATCTCATTGACACATCACATCTTCCTGTAATTCTATAAGTGCAAGCAATAAGTGACATAGCTTTTTCTAAAATTGAAAAAAAAAATTCTAAACATATTTTTGCAAATATCCATATTCCACAAAATAGTATTGTGTGAATTGGACAACAAAGCCGTCAACGTGGTTAGGAAATGGCTTTGTCTCAACACATTCTACAAGATGTTTTATCTTTCAGAAACGACCGGTCGGGGGGGCTTGGAGTTCCAAACTGCATGTGGGAGTACACAGCCACAAGACCGTCTCACCTTACAACATGCTAAACTGTGATGATGTCAGCGTGAGGCAAATGGCCAGAGCATCCTTATTGCTGGATTTTAAAAGACGGAAGGTGCTACACGCATGTGGTGGAGAGGACAGCTTCCTGGGTTTTAAAAGAAAGACCAATGGAAAGCTGGATGGACAAGCACAGGGATTTGGTGTGTCCGACCTATGCTGGAGGACAGGTACTGAACTGAAGTGGACCTCCCACTACCAACCTGTAGAGGTCTCTGATGCTAGAGGACCCATCTGTCATCGTAGAAGCCAGGCAGCATCATAACAACATTGTTCACCTGCTCCAGCCTAGAACATCAAGGCAGACTCTCTTGTCTATTCAAAGAGCCCAAAATATGGAGTACTGGTCCAGTCTAAATATTCAAGGAAAGTTGTCAAAACTGCCCTGCGCGGAGCACTCTGTATCACACACCATCTATAGCAATGCCAACATCAGTGAGGAGATTCTTACTTTCTGTGTAAAAGCACTTCTGCAGGTTCTTCCAACAAAGTACAACTTATCACTGTGGTTTCCCTCCACCCATTCCCCCCTCTGCCTGCTGCATGACCCCCCTCAACACCTGGAGTCAGTAGCCCACATCATGAACAGTTGTTCATCATTTAAAGGATTATATACCGCCAGACATGACAGATTGTGGAGCTCATTGCTGCTCAGATTCCCTGCGTGGCTGATGAGCAGATCTTTAAACACACTACTGTACAGTCTGAATGGTTTAGCTCACCTGCAAACACTTTTCTAGGAATTACTTATACACCCGATATCGTTAACATCTCTCAGAATGATAAATCAGTTATACTATTTGAGGTGTCATGTGCATTTGACTTGTTTATGGAGGATTCTTACTGCTCTAAGATTTTAAAATATCAGTCATTGATATCGACCGTTGAGAACCTTGGGTACAAGTGCCAGCTTATTGTGCTAGTGTTTGGTATTCTGGGTCATGTACACAGGTTGGCGGTCCATGGACTTTGCATCGGGGGGCTATCTAAAATAAGGGCCAAACAGTTGGCAAAGTACTGTTCAATCTCAGCAACTATAGGAAGCATGTTTATTTGGAAGAGGCGTTGTTTCCTGTACCCTTAGAACTGTATAATCCATAACAATGTGCTGATCTGTTTTAATCTGTTGGATCGTTCAAAAAATTTGATTCCTAATGAAATTTGACTTGTAATGTGTAATCAAATAAAGTATATATAAATATGTGAGAGTGAGTGTGGAGGATCATCTGATGGATCTACATCACCTCACTGTCCTTCAGAGCCGATAAATCAAGGACACATTTAACCAGTGACCCGTTCATTCAGAACCACATTAAACCCATTTCACTCCTCCATAACTCTGTTTTCAATTTCATTTAGTTTTGGATTATGTTTGTTTGGGCCATTCTATGTAAATGTAAATGTTTCTGTCCCTAGATTTTACAGAAATATTACACTTGAAAAACACTTTAGTGTTACAATTTATTTATATTTTAAAATGAAACAATATGTAATTTGAACAATTACGCATTCTTGAGCCATCAATGTGGCAATATTTGTTTTTAATTAATTATAAAGAATTCCAAGCACCACAAAACGGCTCGTCCCCACAGCCATGTATAGCGAGAAAGTGCTTTATTTTGAGGTCAAACAGGTTTTTCTACCATTTAAAATGAAATAATGTATTCATAACTAACAAATATGATATGAATGACATGCAAAATGCTGAATAAATATTATAACATATATAATGAAAACAGTGGTCCTCTGCAGTTGTTACCGCTTAACAAAAATAATTCATTTTGAAATAAAAATCACACTGATGACATCACTAGACTTCCTCCTTTTAGTTGACGTCACTGGTATGACCTATTTATTGTTAGGGAATTGTAAAAAAATAAAATGATACTATTATACAAATGGATTAAACTACTTAATTTAGTGAGTATACCATGATTGACAACATGTGGTTTGATACCTTGCAGCAGATATTTTGTAAAATGCATTTTTCATGAAAGTTGTCACTGGTGTTACTGTCACTTATGGATAACAAAAGTGAAGATCAGCGCTGTTTTATTGAAAATAATAAAGTTTGAAGTCACCGTTATGAGAAGAAGAATACCTCCGTTATGGAGGTAAGCGCTTGCTTCAGTTGGGTTCCTTACCCTTGACTTTATAACTTTGATTTTTCTCTGGCTGCTATAACTGAGTGTTTCTGAAGCACATTTGTTTTAGCAAAAGCTGCAAGAAGAAAAAGTGATTTGATGATTCAGTCATCACGTAGTTTCCTGATTCCCTGATCTCACCCAGAACATTATTTCGATTTAGTTATTTCACATTATAGTAGCCCTAGAATACCACCGCATGAAATGTTGTCCTGTTTTAATATGTTGAATGTTTTTAAGTCATTATGCAGAAATGTTTTGGAAGGGATCATGATGACTGAATCATCACCGTCTGATCAGTTTGTCGTCTCAGAACTATTGCTATAACAAATGTGCTTCAGAAACCCACAGTTACAGCAGTCAGAGAAAAACTTAAGTTAAGTCAAGGGTCAAGAGTCTAACTAAAGCACGCGCTTACCTCCATAACGGTGACTTCAAACTTTATTATTTTCAATAAAACAGCGCTTAGGCTTCCTGGAGGCTAAGTGAGGGCTGTCCGTGCAGGGCCAGTGCTAAGCGGACAACATCTTTCCAATGAGCAAGTTCTCAGGGCAGCCCTAAGTGGGCCCGTAAAGGGCCAGTGCAGGCTTGTTTGCAGGGAAGATTTCATTGTTTTTTTTTGTCAAATAAGATGCTGCTCAACAGCACTGTATAACGTAATGAAACAAATACAGTGGTTGTATGAGATTTCTTAAAACTATTACTATTATGATGATAATAATATGTTTGCATAAAAGTAGTCATGTTTGAGACTTTTATTTTGACGGGTAACTTCCTGTTTTTTTTTGCTCCGCGCCTGTAAGTGAGCTCTGCGCCTGTAAGAGAAGGCGTTATGTGTGATGTGGAGCTGTGTGAAGCGATTATTATTCGAAAGGGGAGTTATTCTGCTGTTGAATCTCTTTTCTGAGAGTTTGTGGCTCAGTTTGTCTGGTTTGTGTGTGTCTTGTAGCTAGGGATGTGCCGAACGAGGCTTTTGAAGCAGTGAGACTTTTACAACAAACTGTTGATGCTTCAAGCTTTCGACACAGTGCTCTACTCCACCAGTTCTTACAAGAACTGTATCATTTAGATGTTTTGTTCATTGGGACATTGTAAGGTTTAGTTGTCTATTTAATAAGCATATGTGTCATTAGCAAGGCGGCATGTGTGTTTGCAGCAATAGTTTCATAAATGTATTGTATTTTGCACAATATAATGACAAAAAAGACTATGTTCTTCACTTTTGCTAGCATCAAACTTGTATTTTCCTCTTCTAAACAAAATGTTTAATATGCAAATAAATTAAATCAATAAAATCCAATAAAATATTTTTTCTTTGCACCATTTTTGTTTCTTCCTCACAAAAGAACACAAACATGCACTTTGTTAAAAAACACAAATGCAGTAATAGAAATGCAACTATTGCATTTAATATATTTAGCAATTTATTAATTTTTTCACCAGTGTGAGCTGTTGACAACTGAGGGTGGCATTTACAAGCAGAAAAATGTTAGTGGTTAAGGAAGGACTTTTATCCTTTTTGGAAAGAGTGGTTAAGCCAGGGTGTTTTAATTTTCTTTCAGTCAACAAATATTCTCATGTCATTGTTTTTAATATTAGTACTATAATTAGAAAAAGCACGCTGAGTGGATTAAGCATGCGGTGGCGCAGATGGGTGAGCCCATCGAGTGAATATCCCTTTCTCACAAACATAACTGGATAGTTTGTAGTTTGGTCGGATATGTCAAAAACAAGTAAGTAAAACAATGCACAAGTAATTTAAAGGTAGGTAGGGAGGGAGGTAGGGAGGTAGGGAGGGAGAGAGAGAGAGAGAGAGAGAGAGAGAGAGAGAGAGCACTTCTGTTGTGATCTTTATTGATTTTCGCTCACATAGCATGCATCATTTGGCTGAAAACTAAATCGTAAATATAAGACAGTTTATATGGGCATTCATTATAAACTTCATTTATTTTCAACCTTAAGCATACACGACTTTGTTGAAAGTGAAACTAACAGCCTGTGTGAAATACGCTAGGCTGTACTTGTCCCTCTCATTCTGCACCAGTACAAATACGTATGCAAGTTTTGCTTGCTTCATGAGTGTTTCTGCATTATATGAGTGGCTTTGGAATATATATAGCAGCACTTTTCCGATGAAAAAAACGTATTTCTGAAAATATCACATTTAGGAGATTTATAACGAGTGGTTCCCTGCATTATTACAGCAAAATGCGTGATTACAGTACTGAGCTGCTGCAATGGAGCAGCTATAGATGCTATTAAATTAAAGACGATGTACCATAGAGCAAAAAAGTTAACAGTGAAAGTAACCAAAACTTGTCAAATAAATTGTAATGGTCATAATTAAGTGTGAAAATAACCGAATGATATACAGTCAAACCAAATATCATTCAGACACCAAATATAATGTTTGATATTTTTTTACAAGTGGGTGCAGGACACTATAGTTCATTTAAGAAAGTGAGGATAGCAAAATTAAGTAAACTGTGACATATTATAACCAAAAAGTCTTTACACAGTGGACTACAAGTAAAATTGATAAAAAATTTGGGACAAAACAATATTCAGACTGAGTCTAGCAACAATTTGTTAATATTCTGACAATAAATGTTAGTTTCATTTTCAAAATGACCAGTGGTGGACTGTAACGAATCGTTTTCAGTATTCAGTACTAATGTGAAGTAGGTGGGGTTTTTACTTACAGGACAACAGCACTAAAGAAACATGATCTTTTGATACATTGTTGTATATTAAACTACCCAAGAGTATATGGAGTAGTCTATTTTAAATTTAACAACCTTGAACATATCCAGAAGTAAAATACAACATAGTGCAGCAGTCATTTTAATGCAAGAGCATCCGGACAAATTATTTTTCAGAACAATTCAGGTGCATCTCAATAAATTAGAATGTCGAGGAAAAGTTAATTTATTTCAGTAATTCAACTCAAATTGTGAAACTCGTGTATTAAATAAATTCAATGCACGCAGAGTGAAGTATTGTAAATCCTTGGTTCTTTTAATTGTGAACTAAGACCTATGCTCTTCAATGTCAAATGCAGAAATGTTAATTAATGCGTTTATGACCTCAAGGTTAGATTATTGTAATGCTTTATTAGGTGGTTGTTCTGCACGCTTAATAAACAAACTACAGATGGTCCAAAATGCTCCAGCTAGACTTCTTACTAGAACCAGGAAGTATGACCACATTAGTCCGGTTCTGTCAACACTGCACTGGCTCCCTATTAAACATTGTATAGATTTTAAAATCTTGTTAATTACTTATAAAGCCCTGAATGGCTTAGCTCCTCAGTACTTGAGCGAACTCTTATCGCATTATAGTCCTCCACGTCCGCTACGATCTCAAAACTCTGGCCATTTGATAATACCTAGAATATCAAAATCAACTGCCGGCGACAGATCCTTTTTCTATTTAGCGCCCAAACTCTGGAATAATCTACCTAACACTGTTCGAGAGGCAGACACAATCTGTCAGTTTAAAATCTAGATTAAAGACCCATCTCTTTAACCTGGCGTACACTTAACACACTAATACGCTTCTAATATTCAAATCTGTTAAATGATTGTTAGGCTGCATTAATTAGGTCAACCAGAACCGGGAACACTTCTCATAAAACACGATGTACTTGTTACATCATAAGAAGATTGACATCTACGCTAATATTAGTCTTTTTCTTTCTTATTCCGAGGTCACCGTAGCCACCCGATCCGGTCCTTATCTAGCCCAGATGATCACTGCAATCAACAGAACCAGTCCGTATCCAGATAATATGGTGGATCATCACCTAGAGACAACCTCTACAGCTCTGAACGTCAGCAGAGACCAGGGCACCTAGATGAGTCCCAGACACAGATCCCCAGTGAGGACCTCGTCACATAGACAGCCATCAGGAAAAGACTACTGGAACCAGTGGAGCCCTTATACTGACTTTGCTGCAGTTGGAACAAACTACTGGTTTGTCTGGCCAGAGGGGAACTGGCCCCCCGACTGAGCCTGGTTTCTCCCAAGGTTTTTCTGTCGGTCACCGATGGAGTTTTGGTTCCTTGCCGTTGTCGCCTCTGGCTTGCTTAGTTGGGGACACTTCATTTCCAGCGATATCACTGACTTGATTGCACAGATACTATTTAAACTGAACTGAGCTAGACGATGCCATCACTTAATTTAATAATGAAATGCCTTTTACTGAAAAATGGGTGTTTAATCTTGTCATTTTACATTAGTGATACACTATTTTCCTATTGTGATATTGTGCAGTTGCTTTGACACAATTGGTATTGTTAAAAGCGCTATTTAAATAAAGGTGACTTGACTGGATGATTTTGGCTCACATTTAAACTCAAATTCTCTCAAAAAATTAGAATATGGTGACTTGCCAATCAGCTAATCAACTCAAAACACCTGAAAAGGTTTCCTGAGCCTTCAAATTGTCTCTCAGTTTGGTTCACTAGACTACATAATCATAGGGAAGACTGCTGAGCTGACAGTTGTCCAGAAGACAATCATTGACACCCTTCACAAGGAGGGTAAGCCACAAACATTCATTGCCAAAGAAGCTGGCTGTTTACAGAGTGCTGTATCCAAGCATGTTAAAAGAAAGTTGAGTGGAAGGAAAAAGTGTGGAAGAAAAATATTCACAACCAACCGAGAGAAACGCAGCCTTATGAGGATTGTCAGGCAAAATCAATTCAAGATTTTGGGTGAACTTCACAAGGAATGGACTGAGGCTGGGGTCAAGGTATCAAGAGCCACCACACACAGACGTGTCAAGGAATTTGGCTACAGTTGTCGTCAGAGGCGTCTTACCTGGGCTAAGGAAAAGAAGAACTGGACTGTTGCCCAGCCCAGTCCAAAGTCCTCTTTTCAGATGAGAGCAAGATGAAAAATCCTCTTTTCAGATGAGCTTTATTTGTCACATACACAATTATACAGAGTATAATGAGGAGTGAAATGTGTTCTCTGCATTTAACCCATCCAAGTGGAGCAGTGGGCAGCCGACATTGCGGAGCCCGGGGAGCAGTTGGGGGTTCGGTGCCTTGCTCAAGGGTCTCACCTCAGTCATGGACACTTCCTGCCAGAGCCGGGATTCGAACCCACAACCTTGGGTTACCTCAAGTTTCAAGTCCAACGCTCTATCCATTAGGCCACAACTGCCCCGAATGTCCATCATATGTACACTTAATTTTCCTGGGATACAGAGGGTGCATTTGAAGTCACTTTGGAATTACAGCAGCCTTTGTCATGCCACGGTGACGCAATCGGCCTTGGAATGCAGTCTTCGGAGGGTGCATCCTGAATTGGAACAGCCTCCGTCATGACACTGTGACGCAGTCACACTTCGAATGTGCACTTCAGACTCCACGCATTACATTGGGACACAGCTACTATCTTGTGTGTTTTACCCTTACTCGTCCCCTTACTAACCCAAACTTGTCAACAAGGCTACTTTACATGAATCCAGGCTCCTTAGCAAGTAGTTGTGAATCACTGGTGTTTTATATAAAAGGACATGACTGCAGCTGGCAATGAGGCTGAAACCAGCACATCCAATGCAAGAAGACTTTGACTTTTTAAATTGCATTTGTTTATTTATTTATTCAATTTTGAGGTGTTCAGATTTATTTTGGTTTTAAAAAAATAAATGTGATTGCTTTCCTCACAAATCAGCTTTTCTTGTTTGTGTTACATGTTGTCTGTCCCTTGTCTTGGATTTGTATGTCACTTCCTGTCTCCCATGGTGTTTGTAGTCAGTTTGTATCTTAGCTTGTTAGCCTCCTGTATACTGTATATACAGCCCTAGTGTCTCTTTAGTTATTTGTGAGTTGTTGAATTAGACGGCTGCATATATGAAAAAAAACACCTAACCCTAAAAAAATTCTAACAAAAGGTTTCTCAGCTGTTTTTTGTAGTATTAGGTGTCCTTAAAAACATAATAAAAGTTTACCAAAGTTTGACCACTAGAAAGGTGTAATTTTCAAGATGGTGTCCAAGATGGGCAGGAAGCCCTTAAAATATCCTAACTCCTTCATTATTTGACCTAGCCAAGTAATCTTGGTGTCTAACCCCATGTTTTCTGGGTCTATGAATCCATTGGACTTGTCTAAATTGCACTGACATGATTACATACTTATGGAATACATGATTTTGTGAGATTACTGTAAGGTTTTATCATTGTTTGGGGTGAACCAGAGATGTAAACGATTTAGCCTATGTCATGTAACTCCTACTCAGTATGTATTTTTGGACACATACCCTTTTTTTGCTAAAACACAGACTTGACATTCAATGTAAAAGTTATTGCACCCAAAAGTAGCTTAAATTGGAGTTGTATAACTTTGATCATAAACAACTCTAAATTAGCCCGAACAGAGGCATGTGTGAACCCTCTAAAATGGTCACTCATTTCAATTTGAATAAGGTAATACATATGTAATGCATCCTCTATAGATGTTTTTGAGTATAAAGGTTGCATTATACTAAACCAAACAAAACTAAATTCACAATTTTCAGCAATTCAGAAGATGGTGGAAGAGAATACTGACATTTGATATTGCTTGCCTCATTGAAATGTTGTTGGCAGCACAGTGTATACCATTTTGCTCAAATAAAATTCATCCTTGACTACTTAAACCACCCACCGCCCCACCCAGATTTCTAACACATGAAAAAGGCCAACAATGAGAGTCTGTTAAGAGAGGAAGACATTGATGAATTAGCTTGAGGAAAAAGTACACTCCAAATGCAATTTTGACCATGAGTCATGTTGTTGTAAACCAAGAAACTTGCCCCATTTGCTGTAAAAACTTAAGAGATGGCTCTGATGTGGTTGAGGTTCATCAGAAGGGAGCTGATGGAATCAACAATGCAAGTGTACAAAGAGGCAACAACGTACACATTTCCGCTGGTGAAATAGTACACTCAAAATGTCGACAGACATACATAAATAAAAAAGACATTAAAATCCAACATAAAGCTGAGCCACCAAAAAAAGTGCCAGAGTAGCAACTGGTCCTTTCAACAGCCAAACCGATTGTCTTTTCTGTGGGACTACAATAACACATGGAAGTAAAGACACAAGTAGTGTTAAGACTGATACGCTCGCAGAGTCCATTCTTGAGTGTTGTGACAATCGTGCAGATCAATGGGATTTCACTGTAAAAGGCAGGCTCGAGTATTATGGCCGTGATCTACATGCTGCAGACTGTGTTTACCACCACTTATGCAGTAGTAGTTTTCGTAACGGATATAACATACCGATACAGTTCCAGAAAGACCCAGAGGCAAAGCGCAGAAAGTCTGGCCGGCCCAAAAATGAAGATCAGGAGCAGGCATTCATGAAAGTTTGCTCTTACCTCGAGAATAATGATGAGGAACAGTTGACATTTACACATCTTCGAGACAAAATGAAGGAATCTCTGACAAACCCAGATTCTGAACCATATGGAAATCAATACCTCAAGAGAAAATTGAGAGAACAGTACCAGGACAATGTACATTTCACTGAAGGGGAAGGCCTCCATGACATAGTGACAATGAGAGAGAAGACATCACAAATACTACGATCTTGTTTCAGCGAACGAGAAAAGGATGAGGAATCCCAGAAACAAGCGATCATTCAAACAGCTGCGCGATTGATCGAAAGTGATATCAAGACCAATGTCCTGTCCGTTACAGATCAGTATCCGAGCTCAAATTCACTTGAGCTTGACTCTGCCCTTTCATTCGTTCCTGAGACTCTCCATACACTTTTGAATGGTCTTTTTGTGGGTAAGGAGACAAGCCGAAAGGTTGCAGGAATTGGACAGGCAATTGTCCAGGCAGCACGACCACATGCTGTGGTAGCTCCATTACAACTTGGCCTTGCAGTGCAGGCACATCATATGTATCGGTCACAATTCCTGGTGGATACCTTCATGGAATGGGATTTGCTTCATCATACAAGGAAGTTTTGCATTTTGAAAAGAATGCAGCAGATTCAGTTGCCCCAGATATGTTAGCAGATGACATAGATGTGCTGGACATGGCACTTATTTTTGCTGGGGACAATGTTGACCACAACATCCTTACTTTTGATGGTAAGGGGACCTTCCACGGAATGGGAATCATAGCAGCAATCACTCCAGGGCAAAAAAAGGACCGTATCATTCCAAGGAGACACATTACCAACCTAAATTTTTCAGTGCAAAGTGAAATCACAGTCATCGAATATCGCTTTGCGAAACATGTGCGCCAGACCATCGTGTTCAACGACCTCCCAGCACTGATCAGCTGTGACAGAACAGTTGATGTCCTGTGGGAGCTCTCACTGAACTTCAAACAAAAAACCCTAGGGTGGCAGGGAATGATGCATATCATTCATCAAGGACTAGAACATCCGGGCCAATCATCAGTTGTGTTCCTGCCAATGATTGACCTGTACTCTGGAGACAAAACGTGTATTTTGTCCACCTTGGATTTAGTTTGTGACCTGGCTATCAAACACAATGCTCCACCCATTATTACGTTTGATCAGCCACTGTACTGGAAAGCAGCAGAGATGATTATGGATGCACCACAGAGTAGTCCCCTGAAAAGCATAGTCTTAATGCTTGGAGGTTTTCATACTTTTATGAACCTTCTTGGTGCAATAGACACACTGATGGAAGGCATCAGGACTCAGGAACATTATGGAAGTTGTCTATGGATCAAATGTCGTCCAGCACATGATGACTGGAAAGTCAGTGCAAAGAGCTTTTCATGGACATTTGCTGGTGGACAGATGTCTCAATCACCTGGTTGTGTCAGAGCTGCAGGAGGATGACTCACAGTTTGAGTCATTGGTGAACCAAGCTGAGAGATGTACTCATCCATGGTAATGAAAGAAACAATTTTGGAGAGTGCTGCAGCATCAGATATGCTGAACCAAATCAAGGAAAAGGTGGACACGAAGAGGGCAGACCTTAGCACAAGGTCAAAAACTAGCCGGCTGTGGGTAAACTATCAGAAGATGCTGCAGACAGCCTGAGCTCTGATCAAAGCAGATCGTACAGGATCTTGGAAGATGCACTTGCGCGCAATGTTGGACTGTCTGCCAATATTTGCTGCCACTGGGCACTACAACTACCTGAAATCGGCATATTTCTACCTCCAAGAATTGTGCCAACTCAAGGCCAGACACCCTGATGTACATGACAAGTTTTCCAAGGGTTTCCATGTGATCCGCCGCAGCAACCAGTACTGGGCAGGCCTTAGCTCTGACCTTGTCATCGAGCAGACATTGATGCGATCCTTGAAAAGCAGTGGAGGCTTGACCCATGGAAGTGGAATGACTGAACAAATGCGAGCATTGTGGACCATGTCTACACCCATCACATCTGAATACAACAATGCCATGCAGGAATTCAAATGACCTCACCTACACGACCAGTGAGCAGCACCGAGAATCCTCAGAAGCAAGAATGAAAAGAGATCACTCTGATCTAGAAAAGATCAAGGAAAAGCTTAGCATTTGCACACCATTCTCTCCAGACCCATCTCTGAGAAACATTGTAACTGGTGTTGTTGCCAAAGAGGAGGTGAATGTGCATGAGTTTGAGACTGTTGGCAATGAGATAATTGAAAAGATGATTGGAAAACCCGTTTTTGGAATATCCTTCAAACCAGTATTCCTGGTTTAGGAGGAATACAAAGGAGTAATGGTCATTTTAAGGACCTGACGGCCGCCATTTTGAAAATGGGGCCTTTCTTGGAGTCAAACTTTGGTAAACTTTTAGTATGTTTTTTAAGTACATCAGATACTACTATAAACCACTGAGAAACCTTTTGTTAGAATTTTTTTGGGGTCAAGCCATATTTGCAGCTGACTAAATGTAATCATTGTCTGTTTGCCAGTCATTCTGTTCTTTGTTCCCTGTGGTTTTTGGCATATTGTTTGTTCTAGTTTTCCATGAAATGCCTGCACAAGGATCCTTGCCTCTGCCTGTTTTCCCCAGCGGTACAGTTTTTCACTGGAAGGAATCTTTGACTATTGCATCTTTGAGCCAATATTTAGTATAAGTAAAATATGTAAGTACTGTAAAAATCACAGTAAAAATCAAGACTTTTACTCAAGTTGTTTTGGAATTGTAGTGGAGTAACTTTCACTGTAAGTCAGGGGTGCCCAACACTGTTCCTGGCGAACATGATCGTTAAACTGTAGGCCTCCCATACGGCAGCTGTCAAAATGTAGTAGTCTAACATTACAATTTTAGGAAAAGCTAACATTTGTCTTAAGTTTTTAGAAATCCTGCTCCTGGCATTCGACTGTCCGGCAAAGTTCAGCTCCAACTCTAATCAAACAAACCTACCTTTAATTGTCAAGCGATCCTGAAGACCTTAATTAGTTGCTTCAGGTGTGTTTGATTAGAGTTGGAGCTGAACTTTGCCGGACAGTCGAATGCCAGGAGCAGGATTTCTAAAAACTTAAGACAAATGTTAGCTTTTCCTAAAATTGTAACATTAGACTACAACATTTTGACAGCTGCCGTATGAGGCCTACAACAATCATGTCCTATACTTTTTTTGTTTTAGATCAGCGCAAGATGCGTGGTTCTTTTGTCTGTTCTAACTTGTGACAAACTCTAACTAGTTATGTTTTTAAATTGTAATGATAGACTACAACATAGATTTTGACAAGTAAACAAGTATGTTTAAAGTACGCATCTGATACTTTTTTGTTTTAAATCAGGGTAAGATGGTCAGGTCTTTTTCTTTTTATTTAACTTGTAACAAACTAACTTTTTAAAATTGTAATGTTAGACTACAAGATTTTGACAAGTATCTTATGCTGTTGATTTAACGAACGTGTCTGATACTTTTTGTTTTAGATTGACACAAGATGCTAGACTCTTTTCTTTTATTTTACTTTGTCAAATTCTACCTTCTCAACGCTCATCTCAATCAAATTTGATGACATTTTGTAGCCGGTACTCTATTATGCAAGTAAAACCAAGTGGGCACCAAAGTCCCACTGCCTTACGTTCGGACCTTTGAAAAAGTACTACCTCATGAGCATGGACTATCTGAGGGGAAAATTTGTACCCGGAACTTTATTTAGATCCTAGTTACTGTGGTGGAAACACAGAGTACCACCCCGAAGTCCCTAGTTCCTGGGGAAAGTTCCTGCAGTGGAAATGGGCTTAAAGACAATACAGGCAATCACCCCCAGCCGTGAGCTCCAGTACAGTCCCTAAAGTCAAGTGTACCCCTAACAGTGAGATCAAACAGACCTAATCTACATCAAATGGCAACTATATTGAATCTAATCAATAAACAGATGCCATCATGTTGACATTAAATGCCCAATACAGTGTAGATCACTTTAGTTTTTCAAACGATGCTACATCAGGATGAAGGATCAGCAGATCTTAACAGACTTTTACATTTGTAATCCTACAAGATATAACGTAACGTTGTAGTAGAACATTGTTGTGTGTAATGCCTAATCATAAGCTTGTTTCGAAATGGTGACAAAATTGTGATTTATTAAAAAATAACGCCTTTCTTTGAATATCATTTAAATAAACACATTTTCAAATACTTGTTTTTTATAAGCCCAAATATTATAAAACAATATTTTTTAAACATGCCCATACCTAAAATCAGGGCTGTACAGTGCGACATATGTAAGGGATAATTAACGGCAATCCGTACATTAAAGGATTTCAAATGCATGACGTGGAGGCAAAGACAGAGGGGTTGCCTCTGCGAAATGCATTTCAAATCCTTTAATGCACGACAAGCCATTGATTATCCCACTTACTCAATGATCATTTGCCAAGTTATAGACAAATTAAAACTAGTATTGCTCTTTGCAGCACAATATTTGACCGGAAGGGTAAACATGTTATTTTCGTCAGCATTCTGGCCACTTCAAATCAGACACAGAGATTAAATAGTGTGGTTGGATCACACTTATTTGAATAAATTATAGCATGTATTTCAATTAATTATCAGAGAGAGAGAGAGAGAGAGAGAGAGAGAGAGAGAGAGATACCTACATGCTGTGTCTGTGAGTCTCTCTACAAACAATTACTTAAAAAACAGCAATTTTACCACTTCAGTGCTGAGGAATATAATGTAGCGATCTAGTATCTAGGCTATTTTACGAATAAAAATCACGTGGAAGCTTTGACAGCAAGTTTATGTGTGTGTGTGCAGCGCAATCCGTGATCTCCGGCCTCTGTGTGTGTGTGTGTGTGTGTGCGTGCTAGTGTGCATCAATTTAAGCAGCGCATTAATATAGAACGATGATTAAACTGACTTGGAAGTAAGTGTGCATTAAACAGTTTTACTGCATACCTACCAGCCAATCAGAATCCAGTATTCAGACAGACCATGTAATGAATTATATATAAATATCGTTGTATCGTGCTATAGTGCACATTCCACTGGAACCAGTGGAGCCCTTACAATCTGACTTTGCTGCAGTTGGAACAAACTACTGGTTCATCTGGCCAGAGGGAAACTGGCACCCCGACTGAGCCTGGTTTCTCCCAAGGTTTTTTTCTCCATTCTGTCACCGATGGAGTTTTGGTTCTGTAAAGGAATTTTTCCTTATGTGTATTAATCTTTAGTGAAACATAGATTCAAGATGTATGCCTCATATGTTTTCTCACTTGCAGGGAGAAAAGCCTTTGTGTGATGATATACGATGAGAGAGGTAAAGAAAAGCAGATGGTTAAGGGGTCATCATGGGGGCATTTGCAACTTATAGCCTAGGGGGTCAGGGGGGCATTTGCCTCCCTTTCCTGTATAACCATTAATAGATAAACAAACTGGTATCTCTCCTGTAGGGGAGGGAAGAAAGAAGGCCTTGAAGGACTATAAAACAGGCTGGCACTGCTTCTCCTTATCTCTCCTCACTGACTCACTTATGTGTATTGGTAACGAGGATCTCTCTTGCAAGAGAATAAATACTTTTAGTACTATAATTTGGACTCAGAGTGTCTCTTACTCAGTGATGATGTTTGTTTGAAAGAAATTGCCACAACAATTCCTTGCCGTTGTCGCCTCTGGCTTGCTTAGTTGGGGACACTTCATTTCCAGCAATATCACCGACTTGATTGCACAAATACTATTTAAACTGAACTGAGCTGGACGATGACATCACTTAATTTAATAATGAAATGCCTTTAACTGAATAATGAGCGTTTAATCTTGTCATTTTATATACTGCAAGTAATACACTATTTTCCTATTATGATATTGTGCAGTTGCTTTGACACAATTGGTATTGTTAAAACCGCTATATAAATAAAGGTGACTTGACTTTCCATCAGCTGCAGTTCTGACACCTTCAATATTCACATCAAATATTAACTCTGAAGTAGAGTTACACTCACGGGACACTGAACTTATTCGCAATCACTAAAGTGCATAATTTGCATCTGCTTTAAAGCCTTGCCGGTTAAACAACTAATTAATGTGCTGTTCTGACATGTGATTTTTCTCATCGTGTACACCTGAGAACACCAAAAAGCCTGTTAAACAGCGCCTGATTACAAGACCAAGTTGTCTTTCACATCTGATTGATAATGAGTCTAGTACTGTCAAAAACAGACAAGGTTTACATATAAACACAGTTGGTTACATCTAAAATGAAACTAAACCCTCATCCCGTCCTTCGGATGAGGCGTTAAACCGAGATTCTGACTCTCTGTGGTCATTAAAAATCTCAGAATATCCTTCGAAAAAGAGTAGGGGTGTAACCCCGGCATCCTGGCCAAATTCTCCCACTGGTCTCTGACCATCATGGCCTCCTAATCATCCCCATACACTGGTTGGCTTCATCACTCGGTCTCCTCTCCACCAGTAAGCTGGTGTGTGGTGGGCGTTCTGGTGCACTATGGCTGCCGTTGCATCATCATCCAGGTGGATGCTGCACACTGGTGGTGGATGAGAAGATATCTCCCTTACAATGTAAAGCGCTTTGAGTGCCTAGAAAAGCACTATATATAAACGTAACTAATTATAAACAGATGCGTGCAGCTCGGGGTGAGAATGTAATGTTACAAAAATCTTATTTATTTTATTTCAGTTTATTTCCTTTTTCAATAACTGATGTTAAGTTTAGCTTCAGTTTTTATTTTGACATTCTTTTTTTAATTTTAGTTTACAAAATGTTTTTTGATCAATCGTTTCCGTCTTAGTTTTAGTTCACATTATTAAATCATAGACATGTGTCATTAAGGAGGTTTGGGTTGTTTCTGAGTTTCCTGATCAGTGTATAACTGCTTTGCTGCAGCTATTCAGAAGAAAAGCGGTTTCTGAAGGGGACAGAGAGCTCATTAAGGAATGTGTTCTTTTGTACAGAGACTGACAGAAACTGAAAACCCATAGCACCCAAAGAGTCTGCTGTTCAAAGTTACTGCTGTAATGAATCATTTTAAGATAACCACAGGAAAACTGGCCACAATTACTGAATGCTAGCAGTGGAAGGCTGCTGTAGATCAAACAAAACATGAGATTTCATAAGAATTAAGGAAATTAGCTGGAAAAGGAAACACCAGAGTAAGTGATGATACATCATGCATGACCTGGCCTATTATTTCCAACATGATGCATATTTTACTTGGTAAAGACTGAGAAAAAAAGGATAAAAAACTTTTTAAGTAATTAAAAATAACACTGGTCCTTGTTGTAAAATGAGCTTCCTCATAAATCAGGCCGTACCCTAAAAGTCTAAATCATGTAATAGGCGGGAACATTTCAGGTGGGGTGTGACTGTCCTTGTGCACATCCAATCATATTGTCATATTATCTGTGTTATTATTGTGTGCAAAGAAAATTCTCAGCCAGATTTTTTCTGCTGATTAAACCATGTTTTTTTTTTTGTTTTATCATGTCTGTAGGGCATCAGGAAAGATTGTTTGCCTCAAGCCACCAACCTACTGGTTTAGTTGTCAGAGTCCTTATAATGAACTAAAACCAGTGTGTGTGTGTGTGTGTGTGAGAGAGTGAGTGAGTGAGTGAGTGAGTGAGTGAGTGAGTGAGTGAGTGAGTGAGTGAGTGAGTATTTAGTCCTGCTGTAATCCTGGATTCACCTCCATGATCTAGACTATAAAACACACACAGAGACACATACAATCAGTAAACAAATACGCAGTCAGATTAGTATTTTAAGTTATGACAACGTTGCCAACTCTCACGAATTTAGCATGAGACACCGACTGTCAGGCTCGGTCTCACATTCTTACTCTGCCAATGTAAATCTCACACCAAAGTGGCAAGCAGGTTTGTGATACAAAATTTGAAACATGAGATTTTATTTCATACGTTTTTTTAATATTAAGTGTGCCAAAACTGTATTTATTGTTTGAATTTCATGTGACGCAATTCATTGTAATTCATTCAGTTACAGCTAGAGCATTTCCAGTGTGACCACCTGGGCCCGGTTTTTCAAAAGGTTTAATCCGGATAAAATTGATCCGGATTTAGTAATCCTTTTTTTGCGATCCGTGATCACGTAATCCAGCTTACTTTTGGAGCCAGTTTTTTAAAGCAACATCGGATTGGATCAATCTGATCCAGATAGGAACTTTTCAGGATCACCAAATCTGGATAACCATTGCTCAAACAGGATAGGAAATCACAATGTAGAACTATAGATATGTAAAGAGCAACAAGTAGAATAGCCAGTGTGGGGTCAATATAAGTTTATTTTTATTTGAAATGAAAACCCACATATTTAAAAAAAAAACTAAAAACAAGAAAAACCCCACCCCATCCTCTTCCAGCAGTCCGCTCATCTGAGACCTACAACACAAACACTGTACATTGAGGATATTTATAACAAGTATCAAGTATAGATGTATTGAATTAAAAAAAAAAGACTTAATGTCAAATACTCCACAATAATTTCAGACTTCCTCATCTGATGTGGAGAGACCAGCTTGTCTGAGCATAGCCTTTAGGAGGCGGATCTCAAGTCTGGCCTTGGTTTGCTGCAGTTTGGTCAGAGTCAGTTGTTCCTCTGCCAGACGAAGCTGTGCTTCTGCCCTTTCAGTCTCTTTTTGCAGAAGTGCCTTGTAATCATCATCTTTGTTTGATGAAGGGCGCTTCAAGCCTTTCCTCTGAGATCCTGTGGCAACTACCACTGGCTCAACCAATGAGGATCCAGCTTCTTCCTCAGGAACAAAGCTGAGAGTCAATATAAATACGCTCTCTGGATCAGCCTCAGGAGGAACTGGCAGATTCTCCTCCTCCTCCTCAATCCAAGGCTCGCCATCCCCTACAACACCTTGAATACCATGGAGAGCTTGCAACTTCTCACCTCCAATGATGTCGAGGACCACATCTGTGTAATCTCCCCTCTTAAATGGCTTGTTGCCTGTTTGTGGGTTTTTGGCTTCAGCATGGTCCTTTGTTGCCCTGGCCTTAAGATTCTTCCACCGCAATTTGATTTGGTCTGTGGTCCTCCTCTGGCCAGACCCTATGGCATTCACATTTTCTGTGATTAAAATCCAAACATCATTTTTCTTTTTGTTGGTATCCTTAGCAGAATTAAAACTTCCCACTATTGTTCCATAATGGCACCGAACACCCTCTAGTAGTGCATTGGTTTCAGCAGCAGTGAAGTTACAGCTTCTTTATTCCATGGTTCCGTTGCTTTACTATAGTGAACATTGTTCATCAATTATAGGCCTTGGGTCCAATTGCCTCAATTGAACGCAAGCCAAAACTAATCAGTTGTAATAGGTGTGTTTGAAAAGACCAACTACACTGCCATATAAATCAGCCTTTCTCAGAGGATTCACAGAGAGACAGTGAAATGGCAGGTGTTGTCCACCGCCACCACCACTTTGCCAGGAGAGGATACCGTCAAAGGGTGTATGTTGAACGTACCAAGCCACTGGAGCAATACACCACTGAGGAGCTGTATGTCCGGTTTCGCTTTGGGAAGGCTGATATAGAGTACCTTGTGAACCTTCTCAGGCCAAAACTTCAACACAGAACCCAAAGGAGTCACGGTCTGTCTGTGGAAGACCAGATCCTCATTGCTCTCCGATTTTATGCATGTGGGACTTTCTGTCAAGTTGTTGGTGACTATATGGGAGTGGTGAAATCAGCTGTGTGTGATGTGGTGAGAGATGTGTCAATCGCACTGGCCAGCCTGGTCAATGAATTTGTTTCTTTTCCAAAGGACAACCAGATTGCCCAGGCCAAGCGCAGCTTTTTTCTTTTGGGGAATATGCCCAATACTATTGGAGCAATCGACTGCACACATGTGCATATACAAGCACCTCGTGAGAATGAATGGGAGTTTATAAACAGAAAGGGGAGGCACAGCATCAATGTCCAACTTGTGTGTGATGCTGACCTCATCATCACCAACTGCGTTGTCAAGTGGCCTGGGTCTGTCCATGATGCACGCATCCTGAGGGAGAGCGCTCTATATAGAGACCTCCAAACCAACCGACCGGATGGCGTAATATTAGGAGACAGTGCCTACCCACTCCTACCATGGCTGATGACTCCTTTTCTAACAGCAAATACACCGGCGCAGGCACGCTTCAACACTGCTCATTGCAGAGCAATATGTGCAATTGAGCGTTTAAATGGAGTTCTTAAGAGGCGCTTTGCATGCCTTAACTACCTGAGAGCGGAACCACAGAAAGCATGCAACATAACCCTTGCCTGTATTGTCCTGCACAACATCGCTACTAAGCGCAATGTCCCTCTCTGTGCTGACAATATTATACAAAAATATTTTCGATTGTGATGAATATATATATCAATTAGTGACAGAATAAAATTTATTGTTTTTGGTCAATTTTGACAGCTGTTTGGGGGATTATTTTATGAGGCCAAACTCGTTCTACTTTGCTGTAGGCCTATACTGAAAGGCTGAATACGTTAAAGCCTACCTAATCACTGTAGCCTGACGGATGAACAAATAAAATTAAAACCTTATGAATAAATAGGATATCTTGTAAGATACTGCATGATCCAAATATAGTATTATTTGATACATTTTTTAAGTTTTCATTACATTTTGGCCATGAAATCCACGCTGAATCCACCCTTCTGATGGGATCAGTTTAATCCAGATTTTTTGGATCAAAGTGATCCAAATCCTACAAAAAAAGTTCTAAAAAACCCCAAACTAAAGGTTTGATCCGGATCAAAACCAAGATTGGATTACGTGATCTAATCCGATTATGTAATCCGTTTTTTCTTTTGAAAAACACATTTTCAAGATTTGATCCAATCCGTTATCCAAAATCCTAGTGGATTACTTTTGAAAAAACGGGCCCTGGAGCTCTCAATAGTTCCAAACAAACCAGCGTTGTCAATAAATTTGAATGGGTTTAAGCAGGATAGACGACAGCTTCACTATACAGGTTTCGCAGCAACATTTGGTAAACAATACAGCATATAATGCATTGATAATTACATAAATGACATTTACCATATCATTTCATTCTGGAGAGTGATGGAGAGGTAACATTATGTTTTTCTTGTACTAAATACTATTTGTGCTCCAATTAGGGTCCAGTAATGACTGTTTAAGATTTGTTTACTTATATAACAATTAGTGTAGTATTTAAGGGTAAATAGAGAAAAGGTTTTAAATTTCATTGCAAAGAGGCAAGTTAGAGTCATTTTGTGGTCTAAAAGATAATTTTCATTTGTAATGCCATGGTTTACGTACTAGGTACCCGTATGGCTAATACATACATGTACCTACTATTCTAGTTTCTCAAAAGAGTATTGCGGGTCATACCTGTTTACTTATATTTAAGTTTTGAATTTAAATAGATATTTAGACATGAATAAACACTAGATTTTTAAATGTGAAATCTAAAAAGTTAATAACTTACATCATTTTTTTATGTTTAAAAATGCTCTTTTATAGGCTCATTCAATGCTTTGTGTGTGCATGTGTCACTTTGAGTGTTTGCCACAATGGAAATGTTGTATAATCTCACCACTTCATTTATGTGTTTGTGTGATCTTAAAAATATCCATATATATATATATATATATATAACAAGAAAAAAGATGTCTTAAAATGTGAACGCAATGTCATAGAAATCATTAAATTTACCTTTCTCATATATTAACACATTGAAACATTCGGTTTTAAAACAAATTATAGTTAAGCAGTGTCTTTTTCTTTAAAAAAAAAGGTTGCTTCAATGAATGTTTTTCAATATAGAACGTAATTCCAAGCAGAATTTTTTTTTTTTTTGAATTAGAAGGCTCTATCTGCATTTGACCTGTTCCAAAATGCCCCCATTTACAAATCTGAGAGAATTTTGATATTGTACATTTAAAAACTTTAGGGTCTTTGTCATTTTCATGTATAAAATAAACTTGTTCCACATATCATGTTTGTTATATGGGATGCAAAAACTTTGAAGCTCAATATCTCAAAACTACTCAGAATTCAGACAGCACCTTATAATTCCAAGGTGAGGATATATCTGGGTAGTTAAAATAATAAAACCAAAAAATGATTCCTGCTCGACATACTTGAGTTTGTCCAGTGAACATTTTGTCCAGTCCTCCAGTTTTCCAGGGTGATTGTAGCTCAGATCCAGCTCTCTGAGGTTTGAGGGGTTTGAACTAAGAGCTGAAGACATATAACTGCATCCCTCTTCTGTCACCATACAGCCAGATAATCTACAAACACAAATCATATTAGTTTGGCTGTTAGACACGGTCACAATAATCTGTGCAGATGCTCACTCTTTCAGTAAAAAAAAGTATCAGTGGAAATATACTGCATTAAAATTATTCATTTAAATTTTCTAAATGTAGTACATCAAATTAGCTTAAAAGAGAAATATTAATTAATTAATTAATTAGCCCAGGGCCCCGCAAAGGTTTAACGCAGCACTGCCCAGAGTGGATCAATCTGAAAACGCCACCCTTGCGTTTTTGTGTGGACCGCAAATCCATATATTTTCTGAAACAATGATGTCATCAGCCCATGTCCCACCCCTAGTCAGACACTGCTCACGTAACAGCAAGAACAAACACTGCATGATTGTCTTTTTATTAACTAACATTAACATAGATTAAAAAATATATCTTTCCATGTTCGTTTATATACTGCGCGCAAGGTTTATGCGCATAGTCCAAGTCTTCTCTGTTTTTAGTTTATCTCTGTGGCAAAATTACAGCGCCACATACTGGTCTGGCATGTATACTACATCGTTTTATGTCGGTTTCATGGTTTAGTGTGGACGCAGATATTCCTTGAGACGAGGGGAAAAAAAGATTGAATAGGGAAAACTCTGGCTTTGTGTGGACATTGCCTTATAGGCGTCAGTGATTTAACAACACTCAAGTCAAAATGATTGAGATGACTAGATGCTATTGTCATCCTGCACACAGCCACTAGATTGTGCTGCTAGCTTGGGCATTTCTGTTCAGAGCAATTCATGCATGAAATAAATGTATTTAAAAATGCTAAATTTGTTTTCTTCTCAGATATACACAATCCACCTGGGAATTTTTTCTCAGTTTGAAAAATTTGTATAACAGGCATCTGTAAAAAATAAAATAAAAATTATATGCCTGTAAACAAAATGATATGCCTGCAAGTGTGAGTGTGTCTGTGCGCTTTCTCTTGTTCTGGCACTCCAAATGTAAAAATCATTATGATTTATTATATTTTTTTGTAGCATTGTTAATCATTTTATGGTAAACAATTTACCTCAGTATCTGCAGCTGACAGTTTGGACTCTTCAATCCATCAGAAAGTAGCTTCACTCCTGAATCCTGCAGTTCATTGTTACTCAGATCCAGCTCTCTCAGAACAGAGTTTGATGACAGAGCTGATGACAAACTCTCACAAGACTGAGCAGTGAGATTACATGTGGAAAATCTAAAATGAAATGTAATGAAATACATCAATTACAAGACACCATCCCCTAGAACTGTGGAGAATCAACAACTGGCAGACAATCTGAATGAGTTCTACTGCAGGTTTGAAAAAACACCATTCACAACTCCTGCCACCCCTATCTCCCCCACATCTGAACTGCAGATAAGAGAAGATGAAATGCACCAGGTCTTCAAAAAGAACAAGAGAAGGAAGGCACCAGGCCCAGATGGTGGGACACCAGCCTGTCTAAAGTGCTGACCAGCTGGCCCCCATATTCACACAGATCTTCAACAGATCACTGGAGCTGTGTGAAGTCCCTTCATTATTCAAACACTCCACCCTCATCCCCTTCCCAAAGAAACCCAAGATAACAGGACTTAATGACTACAGACCTGTGGCTCTAACATCTGTGGTCATGAAGTAATTAGAAAAACTGGTTTTGGCGTATCTGGACCCCCTGCAGTTTGCCTAGAGAGCAAACAGGTCTGTGGATGATTCAGTCAACATGGGACTGCATTACATAATTCAACACCTGGACAGACCAGGGACTTATGTGAGGATCCTATTTGTGGACTTCAGTTCGGCCTTTAACACTATAATTCCAAACCTTCTCCTGCCAAAACTAACTCAGCTGTCCACCCCACCTCCGTCTGTCAGTGGATCAACAGCTTCCTGAAAGATGGGCAGCTTGTGGGGCTGGGAAAATTCACACCCAACACCTGTACGATCAGCACTGGAGCTCCTCAGGGCTGCGTTCTCTCCCCACTACTCTTCTCTCTGTACACCAATTACTGCGCATCTAAAGGCCCCTCTGTCAAGCTTCTAAAGTTTGCAGATGACACCACACTGATCGGTTATAAAAGAGCCTTCATCCAGGACGGTGAAGAGTCTGCTTCAGACAGGAGGTTAAAGAGCTGGCTGTCTGGTGCGGTCTTAATAACCTGGAGCTGAACACGCTCAAAACTGTGGAGATGATTGTGGACTTATGAAGATACCCCCTGCACTCCCCCCACTCTCCATCCTGAACCACACTGTAACAACAGGAGTCATTCAGATTCCTGGGCAGCACCATCTCTCAGGACCTGAAATAGGACGTCCACATTGACTCTGTTAAAAAGGCCCAGAAGAGGTTGTACTTCCTTCGCCAGCTGAGGAAGTTTAACCTGCTACAGGACTTGCTGAAACAGTTCTACTCTGCCATCATTGAATCCTTCCTCTGCACTTCATTAACTGTCTGGTTCAGCTCAGCTACCAAATCTGGCCTCAGAAGACTACGTAGGGTAGTTCGGACTGCTGAGCGAATCGTTGGTACAACCCTCCCCAGTCTCCAAGAACTGTACTTATCCAAAGTGAGCAAAAGGGCTGGTAAAAACCACTCCGGACCCCTCACATCCAGCACATTTCCTCTTTGAACTGTTGCCGCCTACTCGACGCTCTGAGCACCAGAATGACCAGACACAGAAACAGTTTCTTCCCTCGGGCAATCCATCTCATGAACATTTAACTCTTAACAATAAACATAAAAAAACACTATTACACTTTTTTTTTATTTAACACGCATACTTATTACATTTCAAATTTGCACCTAACATACTGAATTGTCTATTTTGTATATTGTGTTTGTGCAATTTTTCATATTATAAATTGTTTATATTTGTACATTATTATTTATTTATTTTGTATTATTATTTATTTTGTAATTGTTATTATTATCTGTGTCCTGTACTTTTGCTGTTATTCTGTTGCACTGTGGAGCTACTGTCACTAAAACAAATTCCTCGTATGTGCAAACATACCTGGCAATAAAGCTAATTCTGATCTAAACAGGAAAAACATGAAGTAATTACATGCAGAATTATTATTAGTAGTAAAGATTTTTTTTTTGTAATTATTGTAATGCAAAAAAAATAATAAAAAATAAAAGTATTTGAAATTCAAACCTCAGTATCTGCAGCTGACAGTTTGGACTCTTCAGTCCATCAGAAAGTAGCTTCACTCCTGAATCCTGCAGGTCATTGTTACTCAGATCCAGCTCTCTCAGAACAGAGTTTGATGACAGAGCTGATGACAAACTCCCACAAGACTGGGCAGTGAGATTACATGTAGAAAATCTGAACAGGAAAAACATGAAGTACTTACATGCAGAATTTATATTAGTATGATTTTTAGTAATTAATGTGATGCAAAAAACCAAAAACAAAGAAAGTATTTGATATTAAAACCTCAGTATCTGCAGCTGACAGTTTGGACTCTTCAGTCCATCAGAAAGTAGCTTCACTCCTGAATCCTGCAGATCATTGTTACTCAGGTCCAGCTCTCTCAGAACAGAGTTTGATGACAGAGCTGATGACAAACTCCCACAAGACTGGGCAGTGAGATTACATGTGGAAAATCTGAACAGGAAAAACATGAAGTAATTACATGCAGAATTAATATTAGTAGTATTATTATTAGTAATTAATGTAATGCAAAAAAATAAATAATAACAACAATGAAAGTATTTGAAATTCAAACCTCAGTATCTCCAGCTGACAGTTTGGACTCTTCAGTCCATAAGAAAGTAGCTTCACTCCTGAATCCTGCAGGTTATTGTTACTCAGATCCATCTCTCTCAGAACAGAGTTTGATGACTGTAGAGCTGATGACAAACTCCCACAAGACTGAGCAGTGAGATTACAGTACTGTAGCCTGTGTAGAGAAAAACAAACAAACAAAAGGCAATACAATATCTCTATTTCTTTATTTGGAAATTGTTTATAATCTGAAACACAGATAACGGGAGCTTTATAATGTGAAATCACATAAGTGCAGTAAATTACGCTGATGTGAGCATCATTCTGCTATTCGTTCGCAGTCATTTGTAAGAAAATTACCCAGCATGCATTGATTTCACAGCACATTTCTGAATACAGTAATATATTGTAAAGTAATACTCTTTAATCCTGTGAATTCCTGCCAATTGTGTATTGTATATCATATATTCAGTGATTATTGAATTTAAGAGAAATGGTTAGGCTTTCAAATAAAAGGCTTCCTTTGATTTACATACACACACATATATACACACACTCAATGGCCACTGTATTAGGTACACCTTGCTAATACCGGGTTGGACCCCCTTTTGCCTTCAGATCTGCCTTAATTCTTTGTGGCATAGATTCAACAAGGTGTTGGAAACTTTCCTCAGAGATTTTGGTCCATATTGACATGATAGCATCAGGCAGTTGCTGCAGATTTGACGGCTGCACATTCATGATGAGAATCTCCCTTTCCACCACATACCAAAGGTGCTCTATTGGATTTAAATCTGGTGACTGTGGAGGCCATTTGAGTAAAGTGAACTCATCGTCATGTTCAAGAAACCAGTCTGAGATGATTTGAGCTTTGTGACATGGTGCATTATCCTGCTGGAAGTAGCCAGCAGAAGATGGGTACACTGTAGTCATAAAGGGATGAACATGGTCAGCAACAATATTTAGGTAGGCTGTGGCATTTAAACAATGCTCAATTGGTACCAAGGGGCCCAAAGTGTGCCAAGAAAATATCCCCCACACCATTACACCACCATCAGCCTGAACCGTTGAGACAAGGCAGGATGGATCCATGCTTTCATGTTCTTTACGCCAAATTCTGAACGTCGCAGCAGAAATCAAGGCTCATCAGACCAGGCAACGTTTTTCCAATCTTCTATGGTCCAATTTTGGTGAGCCTGTGTGAATTGTATCCTCCGTGTCCTGTTTTTAGCTGACAGGAGCGGCACCCGGTGTGGTCTTCTGCTGCTGTAGCCCATCTGCTTCAGGGTTCGAAGTGTTGTACGTTCAGAGATGGTATTCTGCATACCTTGGTTGTAATGAGTGGTCATTTGAGTTACTGTTGCCTTTCTATCATCTCTAAAATCTGACCTCTGACATCAACAAAGCATTTTCGTCCACACAACTGCAACTCACTGGATATTTTCTCTTTTTCGGACCATTCTCTGTAAACCCTAGAGATGGTTGTGCGTGAAAATCCCAGTAGATGAGCAGTTTTTTTTAAATACTCAGACCAGCCCATCTGGCACCAACAACTATTCCACATTCAAAGTCACTTAAATCCCCTTTCTTCCCCATTCTGATGCTCGGTTTGAACTTCAGCAAGTCGTCTTCACCACATCTAGATTCCTCAATGCATTGAGTTGCTGCCATGTGATTGGCTGATTAGCAATTTGTGTTATCAAGCAATTGAACAGGTGTACCTAATAAAGTGGCCGGTGAGTGTATATGTGTGTGTATGCATGCATGCATGCATGCATATATATACACATACACAAAGAATCACATTTACATATATATTATTAGATTTTTTTCTGAACAGTCTTGGCAAACTCTTACAGTGCGCTTCTGGTGTTTTTGATGACTGGAAGCAGTCTCATCAGTGCTTCATCAGATCTTTTGTATTTCTGAAGTTCAAAAATCTCCTGAGTCTCTTCTGACATCTGGAGCACAAACACCAGACCCGACCACTGAGCAGAGGAGAGAGTCTGTGCTGAAAGATTTCCTGAACGCAGATTCTTCTGAATTGTCTCCACAAAATCATATTTCAGTTCACTCAGACAGTGGAAGAGATTTATGGTCTTCTCTACCGAATCCTCATCTTCTATAATTTGTTTGATATAGTTGCCAGTGTCTTTCATGTTCTCTGTTTTTCGCTTCAGCTTGGCAGCAGTTCCTCCAGGTCCCTCTGATTGGACTCCATTGAGAGACCAAGGAGGAAGCGGAGGAAAAGGTCCAGGTGTCCATTCTTGCTTTGTAAAGCCTTGTTGACTGCAGCTTTATGAAGTTTAAACAGTGGCTTTTTGGACAGTTTCCATTTTAGTTTTTCTCTCCAGGATTCTTTAAATGGGTTTGCTTTCTTGTTTTTGTTGATAAAAAACACATAGACAGCAGCAATGAATTCCTGGACACTGAGATGTACAAAGCTGTAAACATTACCTTGACAAGCAGCCTTTTCCTTCTGAAATATCTCAGTGCATAAACCAGAGTACACTGACCCTTCACTGACATCTAGTCCACACTTCTCAAGATCATCTTTGTAGAAAATCAGATGTCCTTTTTCCAGCTGTTCAAAGGCTAGTTTCCCAAGCTTCAGAATAATCTGATCAGAAGACCAGGCTTCAGCTTTAAGTTTAGGATTATCACTGTATTTTTTCCATTTGTTGCATCTGTGAAAGTAAGAAGTATATGTACATCTCTGTGAGAGTTGTGGGTGTTTTCTCATTGCTCTCTCGAGCCAGCAGAGGCTCAAGGACAGTGAGAGAGATCCAGCAGAAGACAGGGATGTGGCACATGATGTACAGACTCCTGGATTTCCTGATGTGATGGAGGATGTTTTCAGCAACCTCAGGACTGCTGTTTTTAATGAAGTACTGCTCTTTCTGCTCATCGTTGAATCCCCGCACCTCAGTCACCTGATCAATGTATTCTCTGGGTATCAGACTGGCTGCTGCTGGTCTGGATGTGATCCAGATGAGAGCAGAGGGAACCAGATTTCTCTTGATCAGACTTGTTATTATGTTATTCACGGTTGTTTTTTTGTTAATATCTGTAAAGCAGTCATCCTCTTTAAAGTTCAAATGGAAACAACATTCATCCAGCCCATCAAAGATGAACATTACCTTACCATTACCTTCTGGAAGAGATGGAAGTTTATCAGGACCACTAAAGAAGTATTCGTGAAGCAGTCCCATGAGACTGATCTCCTCTTTAATCAAATTCAGTCTACGGAATGGAAGTGGAAATATGAAGACTATATCCTGATTTTCTTTTTTTTCAGCCCAGTCAAGGATGAATTTATTGACGGAGATGGTCTTTCCCACTCCTGCGATTCCCATCGTCAGCACTTTGTTTTGTTGACCCATGTCTTGCACTTTGAACATGTTGTTGCACTGGATCGGTGTGTCTGTGGTAGTTAAGTGTTTGTGACTCGATTCGATTTGTCTTACCTCGTGCTCAAACACTATGCATCCAGTCTCATTTTCCACCACATACAAATCAGTGTAAATTTTGTTCAGGTATTCCGTGACCCTTCTGTGAATTACCAATCAATATCCGATTGTAGTCCTCTTTAAATTTGTTCTTCAAATCTGTGCTTCTGATTTCCGTGTAATCATAAAGAGAATTTTTATGGTCCTCTGAAGTTGAGCCTTTAAAGAAGAGGAAAAAAAGAATATTTGATTTAGTTTTCAAAGCATGAAAATGATAATCTGGTCTTTGATCTCTATTATAAAAACAACTACCAAACATGTGACAAAAAACAGTCTTCTATTATATTCAGATTAATCCCACATGTAAATTATGCTGAAATTGACTATATGTACAGTCATGAAAATGCCTTGACCCATGTCAACTCTAATTTACACCTTGTAGAGTGGGCAATGATCAAAATATTATACCAGGGGTCGGCAAGTAATGGCTCATTTCCACCGAGCGGTACGGGGCAGTACAGTATGGTACGGTACAATTTGGGACTGAACACCCTGATCCAGCTTGCGTTTCCACCACCAACAGTACTCTTACTTGATAGGCGTGGTATATGTCGGAAAGTACCAATCGAAAATAAAGCGTGGCAATAAGCACAACTCTGCCTCTTTTTGTTAAATGTCAGCTTTAATGACCAATAATATCCATTATTAAAGTATATGTACAAAGTATAAGAGGCTTATATAAGAGGAAATAAAGACTAAAAGCAAACAATTCAGTGCTACAAAGTCAGTGCTGTACTACGGTAAAGTTCAAAATAAATATATAAAGTTAAACATAAGTTTTGTGCTCAGCCAAAACGATATGACCAGGAACAGAGACCTCAAATTCCTATTAGAAGATACCCAAAACGAATTGTATCTTAAATTTAATCACTACAGAGACATCAGAGCCAGCGGAAAATGTCGGAAGGACTAACCAACCTAAGGCTGCTCTCGGCGGATACATGAGCACCCGGTGATCGCATGGAGCTCCAAAATAGGCACTCTCTTTCTAAATAAACCACAGATTTGATATTTAAACAACTACATTCTCGCTTGAAAAACTCTTCAATCTACATTTGATGACATGTTATCAGTAATATTTTGAAAGTTACGTGGATTTTTGGGCAATGACGTTTCACAAGTCCACAAGAACACACAAGAAGGTATATTGAGAAATGGCTATTGTCTCTGTGAATATATTAAATCATAAAATACACATATTTTTTTTGTTTGCGCACTCTGATGTAAATAAGCCCAACATGGACAGCAGAGCAGAACGAGTGAGCTTTATTCCCTTCAACCAATCAACTTCTGCAGTGAGTTTAGCTCCACCCTTTTGGTACCCTTTGCTGTACTAGGCACCCCAACGGAAGGGTACCAAAAAAGTGGTACAGTACGGTTCGCTATTTTGGTACCATTCACAACTTCTAATTGCGTACCGTGTCCTGAACCGTACCGCTCCATGGAAACGAGCTATTAGTTTGGCATTAAAAATTGCCACTAGATAGCGGGCCAGAACATAGTCAAAGGATAATTTAAGAAACTAACTGATGAAAAATGCAACTAGAATTGCCTGTTACAGACTATTAGACAGTCATTAACAAAAAGCCATATTTGTGTGCGGTGTCCAGCAGAGTATGTGAGCGGAGTGGAGCAGCAACAATTTACCTTCCGCACTCCGAGCATTTAATAATCACTCCACTCCAGCTCCACTCCGGGTTCAACATTTCCCGCTCACTGATATCAGAAACACCGCTACGCGGCTAAAGTATGTCAATATGTTTGAAATACCACAGTTCTGTTCATAACGTATATTAAAAAAATAAATAATAGGGTTTCAAAGAGGCTCATATAAACAAAAGTGTGCAAAAATGTTCCTACCACATGACAAGCTAATAACATTGTCAGCATTAAAAGGTATAATTGTTGCTTTTTGCAGTGCAAATTTTGTTTGTGATTAAAATAACAGTAGATTTGTCAATTATTTTACCTAAAGATCGATGCATTTCTTAAAGATTTCAGCTCATTCGATAATCGTATACAGATGAAGTAGCAATGCAAGATTACATTTGTTTGAATGTATTATTGAGGGAGCGATTGCATGTGAATAAGTGTTGTAGTACTTGTTTAAATGATCATTTCAGCTGAAAAAATAGAGGGAACAAATTTCTTGAGAACTATAATTTCCCACTCATGTCCATGCCATCATCATAGTCTTCACATTCTTTCTGATTTGAGTGATCCTTCTCTATCAAGCTAGCTAAATGTGTTTAACATGTGAATTCTTGCTAAATATGCAGTTATATTATGGGCTGTTGGCATGAATTGTACTCGTGATGGAGCGGTGGTGGAGCGAGTGAAAACTACGACGCTACGACTTTTAAAAAATCCGCTCCTCTCTCCGTTCAAAATCACTCCGCTCCCACTACACGCCACTCACATACTCTGATTGTGAGAAACTGTTGCTGTCATGACAGATCTATTTCAGAACCAGCCACGATCAAAATAATCTGGTTATGGATGTGGGCCAGGTATTATTGCTAGCGGGCCACTTTTGGCCTGCGGGCCGCCTGTTGCCGACCACGGTCTTGAACCATAATATGAATATTGTATGGAAAGGATATATTATGATTATATATCAAGGGCGTAGGTTTGGTTTTGACATTGGTGGGAACATAAACCCGCCCCCCCACGCATCACTTTATTTTAATATTAATCGACCCAGATTCTAAAAGAATACTCTGCTGTTGCAATGGAACTTTCATGCACATTTGATTGACAGATAAACCGCACGCTCTTATTTCAATGTTGATTTTTATTATGTGGATATTTCAGCTACCAGTTTGATTTGTAAATTCAGTTGAACAACATTAATTTAAAGTTAAAGATGGTCCGCGGCGACTCAGGATGCGGTTCCAAATCCTGCTGCACCACAGATTGCAACTTACATAGTTTGTTTACCCCCTCCCCCAATTTTTTTGTATTTTTGTCCCATATTTTTGTTGATGTTCATGCTTTATCCTAGGCTGAAAGTTTGTGTATCTTTCCACACGTTTGTTGCTGTTAGTAAATCTGGCCCTTAGACTAAATTAAATAGTCCAACATTTTACAAAATGTTACTTTCTCATCACAATACAACTGAAGAGTTTAAACCTGTATTATATGCATTTATATATATCAGCCAATTGTGAAATCTTTATTTATTTGTATTTTTTCTGATCAGTTGAACTTGGTGTGCTCTTGAATCGGTGTCAGGAGTACTGCTTTTTAAAGACTACAGAGAACAGCCTCTGAGTCACAAAATATGTTTATAAACATTGAGATCAGGTAAAGTTTAGCCTTACGGTTTCCTGAACTGATGATTTGAATGTATTTGTCTTTATTAGCTACAGATCAAAGTCAAACGGATCAATGTTCAAAACAAAATTGATGCAGGACTTAATGTTCAGTGACAGGTAAGACTTTAATAATGGATGTTCTCACTTCAGTTCATAATTCCAAAGGGGTCTGAAGGCATTTGAGTAACTATTACACGGAGAACTTAAGTTTTATTATCAACAATAATTGTTATCATATAGGTTCTGGGTTTTCCCATGAATCACAGATGTTATCAAAAAGTCAATCCTGCTATTTTCCACATGAAAACGCAGGACGATCAATTGCACTCGAGTTCAGTTGCAAACATATGACTGTTATCAGGCTTTTATGCATCTGAATCAATTTGGTGACAGCGCTACCTATTGGTCATTGGACTTAAAAAGCAAAAACACTCATATTACAAGAAGATTTAAACCATGTTCATTCATTGTGTTGAAAACTGTTCTTCTAAAGTGTAGAAAACTCAGAAGAGAAGACCAGGAGACTTCGGATTGGATCGTCAGCAGAATTGTTTATTCTATGACATGTCATTGGTATCTGTGGTCATCGAAATCTCAATCTTAAGTATCTTTACAAGGTTATTTTATAGGCATTTTTGGAGGAGGGACTTTGGAGGTGGAGACAAACATCAAACAAAGCAAGCACATGAGGGAGGCGTTAGTTTGTTACGGGAACTACCCGTGGTTCTAATCTCACCAACATAATCAAATGCATAGACACTAATCCAATCAACCTAAACGAATCCACGTCTGGGCCAGAAAGCCATTTGCAGAACAAAGGTTGAATCTCTCAGTAGTCTGACTCATTGATCTTACCATTATCATAAAGACAAAAGGCACAGCTGTCTCAAGCTCAAATGGTCAGGAAACGATCTCAAACACCTGAAATGCCTGACACTTTCTTAGTCAGGAAGTGAACATTTAAATAAAATGTGTAATCCCACAATTGTACACTGTTTTATCTGCCACTCTTGTGCTTGTCCCTGTAATTTCTGCTTACAGTTATATTTTCTCTTGTTTTCATGAACAGGCAGTAATTTTACTTACCCAAGATCTGTTTTGAATCAACTACAACAGGAACAGATGTGTTTATATTAGCCTCAGCAAGAGCTGTGTGAGAAAGAGAAAGGATCAGTCACTGGGAAACGTAAATCACACAAACACATCAGCAGAGTAAAGAGGTTTACGTCAATCCATTACACTGACGAAGAGTCAGTCATGTTACGGTCACTGTGAATTAAATATCACCTTGCTTGTGTTTGTTCTCCAGCTTCTCAGCCAGATCATTCTGGTTCATCTTCCTCAGGATGTCCACAGTGATCTTCACAGCTTCTTCTGATAGAAAACACTCAACCATCCTATCCACTATTTTTAACTTATCTGCGTCCTCCATTTCAGACTTCGATATACACTCATGATCATTCACTAAGTGCCACCGAAGCAGCTTCAGATCATCTTTTACCAGGTCCATCAGGGAGCTCAGAAGTAGCTCTTTAACACTCATTGTCTTTTACCGAGTCACAGCTGCAGGACAAAAAGAAAAAGATCTATAGTTGTTTCCCTCTTAACATGCAGACCTAAGTGTTCAAATGTTATTTGGATTATGAAGTAAAGCTGTGAGCAGACACATCTAGAGCATCATAAAGTTTTGTAAAGTTTCCAGACAGCACACGTATGTCTGGCCGACGTCGCCCCAAGAGCGAAACGTCGGCCTCATGAACTAAAACATATAATAAGAATCGGCCAGGCATAGGCCGATATAATTCGGTTGGTGCTCTCATCAATCATCGGCTCCGAGTTGGCTTCACTACCAGAGAACGATGCTTATCTGTTTGCGCGAGCCCAATTACTCCGCTTAGCAACCCGCAGAGAGAAGAGACTCATCCCGGTGACATCTGTGGCTTTAACCCTTGTGCATTGTTCAAATTCACTACCCTTTCGTTATGTTCGGGATGAAAACAGCCACTAAAATAAAGTGCTGTAAAAATGTATCAGATAAATATTTTTTTTCCATTTTTTTTTTCATAAATCTATTAATCAACCTCAGTCCTGATCAAAACTACTAAAATTAAAAAAAAAAAATTCCAGGATTTTTACTCTTTAATTGCCAAGTTCATAAGTGATGTCACTGATTTTGGGGAAAAAAATACACAAAATTACTTGTTTTCTATATAAAAAGTAATTGTGGACTGGATTTTTTTACTTTTATCACAGTCTTGGGCATGGCCAAGATTAGTAACAACATTGGCTTTGATGCATTGTTAGTTTTTGAGCAGCATCAGATTTACATTTTTTCTCCCTCATTTACTGTTCGTGGCTGTTTTTGCCCCATTGACTTCCATTATAAAGACATTTTTTGATTGCAAAGCCATGACACCATATAATCATGCATTTTTGATTGTTGGTGGTTTTCCCAGTTAGGAAGAGATACAATTTGACATTTTTACTGTTAATCACGAGGTAGCACCACTAACCCTTTAGATAAGCCTAAGCTTGTTTTTAGTTTTTACTAGTTATTAATGTAATGTTTTAATTCTAGATGTTTATGTAAATGCTGTGTGACTTTTACATTTGAATGCATTTGTGTTGAGTGGGGTGCAGAGTTGCCATGGAAACGCATGGCAACACAACAAATCACAGTTTTCACTGCTTTCAGGTAAGTTTAGTGCCTAAAATCATACAAATATAACACACAACTGTTCCTGACACTTTTCTGATACATTTTAGAAAGATTTCTTGAGCAGCAAATCAGTCACAATATATTCACATAGAAAATCATTATGTTAAATTGTAATACTATTTCACAATATTACTGTTTTTACTTCATTTTTGATAAAAAATGCAGCCATGGTGAGCAGAAGATACCTTTTTCAAAGACATAAAAAAATCTTACTTAACTGTAATTTACACTACTATTCAAAAGTTTGGGTTATGATGTTCCTCAAACTTAAAGGCATAGTTCACCCACAAATGAAACTTATGTCATGAATTACTCACCCATATGTCATTCCAAACCCATAAGAACTTCATTCATCTTCGGAACACAAATTAAGATTTTTTTTTTTTATTAAATCTGAGAGCTTTCTGCACATTACAACCTCCAGTGTTAAATCAACACTCCCAGTGTCTATATAATCCACTAAAAAAGTAACTCTGAGGCAGCGTTAAAGTTAATGAGATAATTATTTTAGTAATTGAGTGATGATTGAGCTTTAACGAAGAACACCTGCTGTTAACAAACTGAACTATTGAAAGAAAGGCTGCATCCGAAACTGAAAAATGCTGCATTCGGAGGCAGCATTCAAAGTATGAAGGCATCCAAATACAAAGTTAGCTTCACTTCCTGTCTCATGAGATACTTTCATCTGATCGATTTTTGAAGGCAGCATAGATGTATCCTTGGCTGCCTTTAGTATCCCACAATCCTGTGCGTTCCATTCCATAAACGCTTTTATCCAAAGCGACTTACAGTGCATTCAGGCTATGCATATTTTTATCAGTACATGTGTTCCCTGGGAATTAAACCCACAACCTTTGTGCTGCTAACGCAATGCTCTACCACTGAGCCACAGGAACACTGTTTAGTTATGACCAAAGCTCGTTCAAAACTCCTTTTTAGCACCCACATTCTGGAACAATCTACCTAACAATGTTCGGGAGGCAGACACACGCTGTCAGTTTAAATCTAGATTAAACACCATCTCTTTAAGTTCCTTTTCTTTTGCTATTTTGTTGTGACTTTTAGTAGCATGTTTTGTGATGTTCACAGATGATCTGAATATGTTGATTGTCACCATTGTTAAGATTCATACGCTGATTCTTGATGTAAGATAATGCCGTTTTAAGCTTCTAGTGTCAATTTACTTTTAAAGTTGATCTTAAAACTGTTGGCTCAAGCTATATATTGCATGTGAACATAATGAAGTACTAAACCGATCAATGACGATGCTCTGAATTATATCTGTTATAAAAGTCACTAAAAGCTTTTGATTTTTTTATTGAAATCTAATCATCAACACCCGCCATGCCATACCAAACCAAACATGTCTAAAAAACACAGTTATAGCAGCGAAAGTAATTATAATATTTTAAGTCAAGGGTCAAGACGCAAGAGCCCATCTAAAGCAAACACTGACCTCAATGATGGTAATTCAAATAAAACTAAAACATCAACATCTAAAGTCAGTCTGGTTAGTAATGAGTGAAGCTAGTGATGCTGTTTGTGGAGTTGTTTAATCCTCTTCTGCCGAGATCTTCAGAGATTTAATGTCTTCTTTTATCTTGTGTTGATTTTATCTGAGGCTGTGGCTGAAGTTAGCTGTAGTTCTTGCATTTCTGCTTGTCTCATCTCTTTTTTTCTGTTCTTGTTTCTCTTTCTTTCAATGGTTCAATTTGTTAACAACAGGTGTTCTTCATTAATGCTCAATCATCACCCAATTACTAAACTAATTATGTCATTAACATTAACACCGCTTCAGTGTTACTTTTTTATCACTGAGTGTGGATTATATAAACACTGGGAGTGATGGTTTAACACTGGGGGTTTTACTGTGTGTAAAACAAAAAGTTTTGCATTAAATGTTTACCCATAAAATAAAATGTCTACAGCCTCTTTATATCCGCCATTGCCCATCAAGCTATATTAGGCTACATGTTTTATTTATAATTATTTTCTATTGGAGAAAATATATTAAAGGGATACTCCACCCTAAAATGCTAATTTAGTCATTAATCACTTAGATTAATCCAACCCGCTCCCTAAGGTCGCAAAACTCTGGACTCTTGGTAGTACCTAGGATAGCAAAGTTCACTAAAGGAGGTAGAACTTTTTCATATTTGGCTCCCAAACTCTGGAATAGCCTTCCTGATAACGTTCAGGGTTCAGAAACACTCACTGTTTAAATCTAGATTAAAGACACATCTCTTTAGCCAAGCATTCATATAATGCATCTCACAATCTTGTACTGCCAGTCTATCTGAACAAATGCACATTATTATGCTTTATCTTGGGTTGAACAGATAATTTCATCCAGGGTTATTCCTGGATGGAACAACTGCTATGCTAATTGTCTTTATTTGTTTCTCTGTTTCTGGATTAACATCCCGTGGTAGCTAGGAATTACACAAGCTTCAGTCTGGATCCAACCCTTAAACGATCTGAGATGACCGAACACTTGAGAAGAGATGATGACAACCCCTCAGAGGACCTCAGCGGAAGCCAACCATCAGCGATTATACTGAATTAACCAAATTTTGCCATAAGTTAATTATATTGAGTTTCTACAATATAAATCTATTTCCTGTGAAGTTGCTTTGCAACGATTGTATCGTAAAAAGCACTATACAAATAATCTTGAATTGAATTGAATTTTTACATGGCTGAAATAATACTCAACTACAAGTAAAAGTATCGGTGCCAAAACAGTAATTACGTTTTTTATTTATCTTTTTCTTACTGCTTGTTTCACTTCTGTTTTAGTTTTTATAACCAATTCTTACTATGTCAAAAACACATGCTAACAAACAACAACTTACACAGTGTTATTTTTTTAGGATTACTGATAAACTACTGCCGTTTGATGTGTTATCTATTTTAATTTTCGATAAATTATGTATGAATTTATTATGTCTTTATAGGTATTTTCTTTAGTTTTAGTTTTAATAAATGAGTTATATTAGTAACGTTACATCAACATACTACATGGACATGAAATAACATACATATATGTATATATATGGGTGTTTGGCTTAGTGTCACGTTAGAATAATTTTTATACTCATACCTTTTTTTGTTTTAATATTTTGAATTGTTTGTAGAATTATTTTTTGTTTTCATTTAAATTTTTAATTTTGAAATGTTGTTGTATGCATTTCTCATTTTATTTAATTTCTAGATTTTCTTAAATGTGTATATATAGTATTTATAGAGTTTTATCTTATAGTTTTAGTTACTTTTTCTTATTTGTAAGTCGCTTTGGATAAAAGCGTCCTTTAAATGACTAAAAAGTAAAGTAAAAAAGTAAAGTAAAAGTACAAAGTACTGCCTCGAAAAATAATCAGAGTAGTTACTATTTATTTTTTTAGACTGTGATTTATAATGAAAACAAATATTCATTAATATCAAAGATCTATGTGGATAAGAGCTACTTTGAACAAAACCCACTTTTATCTTATTGACTGAAATTAAATACTGGAAATTGAATACTCCACCTCTTGCTCATAGCAGATTCACAGTTGGATAGTGGTTAAGAATATCTGCTTGTTGCATCTGACATCACGCTTCACCACTTCTGGGTGCTAATGTTCTGGGTGCCAGTTGCCCCAAAAAACAACAAACTGTGCTAATATACACCCACGATGTCATGTAATACTGAAAAATTATAACTCTAACCTATTTCTCCATACTGAAAACCCAAATGGCTTGACAGTGATTCGGCCAAAATATTAGTGTCTGAGACACTGTGATCACAGAGAATGTTGTGTGCACAGCAATTTTTTAAATGCTTAGCTTAAATATGTAATATTAATTAAATAGTGCTCATAAATGGCTGTTGAGATAGTATTTTCTAGTGAAATGAGTAGAAACATGGACCCGGAAACAGCAGTCCTTACGTCAGACTTAACAAGAGGATTCTCCCCAAGCTGTCAAACTGACATCATCAGAGAGAGAGAACGCCAGTCCAGAGTGGAAGCAGCATTTTTAGTTTTTGATTAAAGATTACGACAGCAGACATTTTTGTTCCTGGCGTATTGACTTGCATGGTTTAATTGTTCACCACAAGACTAGTAATGTGCACTAAAAAAGAATAGGGTCATGTAAAAAAAAAAAAGTTGATAACAAACCAAAAAAGTATAGGGTCATTTTGATTTCATAACGACTAATCATTTTCAATACCATTGGCAAAACTACCACATACTGTATACTACCATATATGTATATACAATGGCCGAGAGAGCTCAACACGCTGCAAATTCAGAAAACACATGCAAATAGAAAAAAACAAACACCAGCAAATGAAGAAAACACCATTAATTTGACAATACATGCTGCAAATGTTTACAACACAGCCACATAAATAATTTTATTTGCAGTGCATTTCTTTGTTTGGTTGTGTTGTGAGCATTTGCAGCGCATGTTGGAAAATTGACGAAGTTGTTTTCTTCATTTGCAGTTGTTTTTTCTATTTGCAGTGAGGGAAATCACCGCAAAACAGAAGTCTGGGTCCAAATGCAGGTAAGCAAGTTTTTTAATAAACAAAAAGGCCAACAGGCAAAAAACAAATCAATATTCAAAAACGGGACACCACAGATGGCAACGCAGTGCTGGTGTCCCGAGCGCAAAAGCCGAACGTACTCGGTCAGGTAGCAGGAACACAGTGATACATTTACACATACATACACATGTGCATAGACAATCTAACCAGACAGGGTGGTGCGTGAGGATGGACTATAAAGACAGTGACAATGGGGAACAGCTGAGGATGTGCTCAGGTGTGTGGAATGAAGGGAAAATGAGTCCAGGAGGAAGGGAGATGGCGATCTCTGGTGATGAGAGAGAGGACCTGGACTCCTGACAGTTTGGCTGAGAAACAGGGGAATGCCTTTGTTTGTTTGTTTCTATATTAAATATGCTCTTTATTTTAGTTTCAGCCATTCAGTGTTATCATTGTGTAATGTAGAAGAATGCAGATGTGCAAGAAAAAATTATCTCTGCTTTTATGATGTCCATACAGTGTACGCCATTTATGCCGTAACCAATGTAAAGGTTCATGTTAAGTATGTTAAAGATACGTCGAAAATTTCAGACATACATGTTTGCCTTCCTCAGTATTGTTGCACTGTGAAAATAGTGGTTTAAGCAACGGAAGTTTCTACAGTGCAATGTGTATCACACTTTTTGCACACAGCAGGCTTTCAAGAAAAAAGTGATAGAAAAAAATTATAGAGGCATTAGAGCTTTAGGTCTAGCAACGCCCCTGGTGAGGGGTCTGTGATTATGGGTTAATCTAAAGACTAATGATCATTTTTAAATATCTTCATATCTTTAAAGCACTGACAGTTTTCTATTTTCTTTTTTTTTCCATACATTTGGTCAAAATCTAGAAAAGATGATGTTGTATTGGAAATGACTGAACAAGTACCAGATCAAGACTCTCTTTATGTTTTTCAATTTTTTCTTTTGAGTAAAGAAAAACTGTACATTATATTATTATGGTCAACAACTTACTATTTACTATTTCTAACAGATATACTAATCATATAAAAAATGGCTTAAACTATATTAATCTATTCGCAAACATAAAATACAAATGTAATAGGACCGCACAAGTTTTTTAGTGGGAATGTTATGGAAAATGCACATATTTAATGAAGTTAATTGTGGATTGTGCACTTTTGAGACACTCCCTAACTTTATGTGCGCAAGAGCAGATCATTGTGAGGAGTTTTTCACTTCTGATGCTTAAAAAAATTATCGTTGAATATTATTATTATTATTTTTGATATTATACTTTTAAATCTAATCTGAATGAGCAGTGACTACTATGCCATTAAAACATAAATGAATGCTTAAGAAAACACCAAATGTCAATGAACTTTCCAGCTTCCTTTAAATAAAAGCATCGAAATGATTTCAGCACAGCATTAAAGAAGCAGGAATTGATTAATGACACATCAAAACAACGAAAGAATGATGAAACACACACCTCAAATAGTACTTGTAGATCTTCTTCTGTGTTGAACAGATCTGAAATCTCTTTCACTTGTAGCAGGATGTGGTCTAGAGAGCTCAGCTCAGAGCGCTGCACATGAAAAACACCTGCAAATAAAGAAATCATCTTCAGTTTGATAACATGCTTCAAATGCTTACAACACAAAAAACTAGATGCAAATAGGAACAGACCACAACGGAAATGTTTAAGTTAACAAGACCATTTGGTATAGCTTTAACCAGGGGCGTAGCCATCATTTCAAAAGTGGTGGTGGTGGTGGTGGTGGAATGTCTAGTTGTTTACCTGTTTTTTTTTCAGTTAACCCTTGTCTAATTGACAGGTTTTATTTTTAATCATACTTTCTTGCTTATTATGCTTTATGATTATATTATTATATATGATTATAAAACAGAAGGGAAGAAAGAATCAAAGAAATACAACAGCTTGTCACTTGGATAGTACCCTTAAAAGGACATCTTTGTATCTTATTTACCCCAACAAGTTTGATAGTTGTACATAATTAACATGTACAAGTACAACATTGGTACTATAAGGTACTAATGTGCACCTTTTTTAGATTATAAGTTACAAAGATGTCCTTATAAGGGTACTATTGTTTGCATATTTCAAATTGTATTTTGTGTATGTTGTATGTACAGTACATGACACACAGTAATGGATACTTGCATATTCACATACTACTTTATTCTGTTCTATTATACAGTCCAAGTTTCAGGAATTAAATACAAAAAGTAATTAAAAACAAACTATTGCAAATAAACAATGTATTGAGCTCAACTGACAAAGATTTCTGTCTGGTTTGTTTAAAATTAGTAGCTTTTTGACACTTAGATTAATTTTGTTTTAGTTGGACAGGATATATGTTGATGACAGTTCGGCATGACCTGCCTGAGGTTGGCTTTGTTAAAGTCCCCCGCGATGATAGAGGCAGCGTCAGGGTGTTTGTTAATGTAGCCGCTGAGCACATCGTGAAGCTTAGACAAAGCCAAGCTAGTGTCTGCATGTGGTAGAATGTAAACAGCAGTAGCAATGATCGATGAAAACTCCCGGGGCAGATAGAATGGCCGGCAGATAATGGAGAGATGTTCCAGATGAGGCGAGCAGGAACGCGACAGAATTGAGATGCTCCTGGGGTCACACCATTTCTTGTTAATCATGAAACACTCTCCACCACCTTTGGTTTTACCGGCCTCGGCTGTTCTGTCCATCCGTTAAACAGAAAAGTTATCAGACGGCGTTACAGCAGTGTCCGGGACCGAGGGCGTGAGCCTTGTTTCAGTCAAACAAAGGATGTTACAGTCCCTTATGTCCCGTTGGAAACTTATCCTGGCTCTAAGATCGTCCATATTATTCTCCAAGGATTGAACATTAGTGAGCAGGATACTCGGTAGAGGAGGACTGTGAGCCCTTTCCCTCAGTCTGTTGCGGATTCCAGCTCGTTTCCTGCGGTGTTTCTTGAATTTACGCCTCCTGGGGCTATTCAGGTGTCCTTTGTTCTCCTCTGTGTCCCGAATAATCTCCAATGGCCACGTTGGATTGGTAGATAAAGTGTCCTGAAGCAGGTTAGTGTAGCGGTTTCCAATGTCCAAAAGTGTTATTTTGTCGTAAATAATCAGTGCAGACGTTATGCGTCTAAAAAGAGAAAGCAAAAATACGTAAAAATGTAGATAAGACCACAATCTGAGCGGAGCTACCCAAATGGCAACCAAACATAGTGGCGCCATTTTGGATAGATCAGACAATTATAGGGCAACAACTCACTGCGTGATGGATTCTAGAGAATGTAGTTAGAATTAGGGTCACGATTATGTCACAATTATTAAATTTGTCTGACGATTAATTGTCTAAAAATAGTCATGTTTATTACGATTCATTTTCTGTTTTAGGGCTTTGGCGATTATGCCGATTATCACGATTATTTGTAATGTTTTTTTAATGGGTTTTATTATATAATTTTGATTAATTTAAGGGTTCTGTAAACAATTATGTTTTAAAATATGTATTAAAATAATCACACTACAGAATATCAATACTGTGGAACAAATAGTCACTCTTTTTAAACCCTTTGTTAAACACAATCAACTAAATACTCACTTCCTCATTACAGAGAAAAACTACATTTCAATAAAAATATATAAGCTATGAAATTAAACTAGCTGACTATAATTTAGGAGCAAAAACTATATCTTGAGACAAATCTTTGGTGCACATTATACAATTTAAATAAGTTTATTCTGTTAACTATTTGTATTCTTACTAAATACATTCATGAAAATAAGATAGAAATCATGAGAAAAAGTAAGGCTTCTAATAGTCTTTTTGTGTGTAAAACTTTGATAATGTGAAATGCTTTAAACAGAGAGGCACAAAGCTCTTAAGCACATGCGGGGTGCAGAATGATATGCTTGAAGCAACATAAGTTACAGCCTCACTGCACACCACACGGTACAAACAAAGAAAAGAGAAATGAGAGAGCAATGAACTCTAGCAAGATCATTTTTTTTCGAATTCCCAGACCATTTTCTACACATCGAGTATTATAATGAGAATATATCATCTTGGAGCGAGAGTTTTACCATTCTGACTGTTATAACTGAACGTGACGTACTGTTTGAATGATGAGCTGAGAATGACTGACAGCTGCATCAGAAGGAAGATGAGTTTCTATAAACTTAAATTTAAACATTTAAATATAAGTCTGTCCCTCACATGAAAACCAAACTGGTACTCTTCTGTTTCTTTTGGTGTATGACTCCCCCTTGTGCCGTATGAAAAGCACAATAATCGCGGTTCTCTGAAACAACCGCAGTTAACGTTAGATCACATAATCGCAATTAGTCAAGTCAAGTCAAGTCAAGTTGAGCTTTATTGTCATTCCACTACATGTGTGGACATATAGTGGGACGAGATGTCGTGCCTCACAGGACCACGGTGCTACATAAATACAAATATACAACACGAAGTAAAACAGTATAAACCTATACAAAAACTAACCTACTGTCAGCTTTGACTATTAGACGGTTAGACGGTTATTTAATTAAATTAAATTATTCTGTAGTGTGATTATTTTAATACATATTTTAAAACATAATTGTTTACAGAACCCTTAAATTAATCAATTATTATATAAGTTATTTAATTAAATTAGACGGTTATTTAATTAACCGGCCTAGTTAGAATGTCCCTAAAATTCAAGATATGGGGAATAAATAACTGTTTGAGTTTTTGTCTAATAGTAACATCATATGTTATAGTTAAGCAATATCACATGAGTGCTACAGTGTGATACTGATCTTATAGGCTACAACAGTTCTATAAATAAGAAGTTAATGTTGTGTTATTTTAAACACAATGTTGTTTTTTTTTGCTCAGTTTTGCCAACTAAAATATAAAGACAAACCAGAACATTAAAGAAATAATTTCATATTTCCATAGAAATAAAAATAATTAAAATAATTAAAGGTGTAGTTCACCCACCCAAAAAAGGAGTAATAATGTGTAATATATTTTATGTTGAATCAAACAAAGTATTTCTTGCTGAAGAAACTTTTTGTAATGTCAAATTTGATGTGATTAATTTGTGATTGATTTAATTAATCGCCACATCATGTAATTATTTAGATTCAAATTTTTAATCGCTTACCATCATTTCTATATATATATATATATATATAAATATATTAGGGGTTGAACGACTTCTGATTTTTAAAGTCAACTTTTATGTGATGAAAGTCAAGTTGAAGTTGACTAGTCGCTGATGACGTAATTAATGAACAAATAAGTCTGGAGCTGTGACAAATGCCTTGTGCACAGTTATGAAATATGACACAGGGCTGCCCTATTGAACCTATAACGATATAGGTTTATTTTTTTATCAGTTTTTTAGTCTTTGGGTCGTTATATTTCTCACAGATTCCTGCTCGTTGTAAATTTCTAAATCAGATACAGATAAGTAGTACAGTAAAGATTACATTCATATGAATGCATGCATTAGTGAGAGCCAATTTAATTCTACCTGGCAGCGTCTCTCTAATAGTAGTGAAGCTGTGGGATTTAGTTATTAAGAAATGTATGCTTGAACTTTTCCGTTTCTAAGCTATTTTACCGATAAATCACAGAACAGTGTTGTCAATACATTTTCGCGCTGAATGATTCTGTGAGTGTGATCTGTGCGTGATGTACTGTATGCGCTTCACGTCCTGATTTTGCTGAGTTAGATGTGTTCCTGAAGCTACTGTCTGTAGCTATGTCTGTGCGTTAGAACGTGATTAACTTACCTGTACAATAAGCTGTTTAAAACGTGCATTCTGACATTCAATTTCAAGCATCCAGTAATATAATCACACATGTCTTGTGGAGCACATTCAGAGTATGAATTAGTTTGTAATTTTAACTGTTTGGAAACGGAGCGTAAATGTGGATTTATTAACCTATTGCGCCCTCTATAGGACCAGCAACTAGTCGACTTCAAGCTTAAATCGTCATGGCAGAGCACTGAAGTCAACTAGTCTGTGCAACCCCTAATATATATATATATATATATATATATATATATATATATATATATATGTATATATAATTGCTGTCAAAATGCTATTTATTATTATGATAATCAGCTAACTTTTGATATCAACAGATAATATATCATACAAAATATCCCTGTAGAAGCACTCAATCCCTGATATTTTTTGGTGGTGTGTAAACAATTGATTCTGAACCTATATTTTATCAGTGTTCTCTTAGCTTTTACATTCATCTACATATATCTTTGATATTAACCCCATAATTTTATTTACCTTTATAAAGGCCACTTTTTTAACTTATTAAATATATGAATCTTCTTTCATTTCAAATTCTTACAATTGATCAAAAGCTTCAATTTACACTATAGGCCTGTTACCAAACAAATTAAATAATTTACAATGCACAAAACTGCAATAAATAATGCTATGAGATTAATGTTTTAAACACATTCATGAATATACAAATAAGAAATGTTGGGGGGAAATGCATACTTTTAAACATATTAACCACCAGTAGGTGGCGGTAAGTCACTTAATGAGTGAGTCTTTGAGTCATTCATTCAACCGAATTGTTCAAAACTCTGAATCATTCAGTAACAAAATACCACTGCGTGATTTGAAACTGTGCAATACTTCTGCTGTGATCTTTGTTTGGAAGTTGGAACTATGATAGTTGGTGAAACAGAATAAAACAATCAATTTTGTGTCTAAAATGTAACTTATTTACCTGACTACTTAACTAGTTTCGTGACTATTTTTAACTACAATCAATGTAACACTTGCAATCCTGAGAATATTCGGCAAAATAGCTCCCTTTTCTTGGTTGCTTAATTATATCATGTTATGAATATAAAACGTCTCGGTTACGTATGTAACCATCGTTCCCTGAAGGAGGGAACGGAGACGTCACGTCGGAGGACCGACGAATTGGGAACTCGCTTAGAAAGACCAATCTACTTTGAGTGTAAACTAAACGAGCCAATGCACATTGTCATGCGATTATTGCATCCAGCTGCCGCTGATCACAGCGTGAGTATTAGGGCGCATATTCAGGTTTTCGCTGAGGAGCCGAGCCGGGATCCGGCAGCTCAGCGGTGGTACAGCAGCCGTGGCGACGGGACGTGACGTCTCCGTTCCCTCCTTCAGGGAACGAGGGTTACATACGTAACCGAGACGTTCTCTATCAGTCGGTCACACTCGACGTCACGTCGGAGGACCGACGAATTGGGATCCCTACCAAAAGGCCATGGATACTGCCCCTTCCAGTGTCCCATGGAGGCCTCCTGTGCCGTTATTTTTTGGTGCAGGTTAGGGCCCCCATAGGAAGATCCGTTACTGTTGCTATGGCACTACCCACTCAGTAGGACTGGATAACACTGGGAAAACGTACCCGTTCAGCTCAGAACAGGAACGCTGCGGAAGCCCTTGCCTTCCCGAGGGAGGTTCAGAAGCAGTTACACATATGGACAATAGTCAGATGCATATGAAAGATTGGAGGTGATTGCAACCCTCTTGGAAGTAGCAGGAAGTCTGCCGGGAAACACGGGCTCTAAGGCTAACCGTGGAAACACACATATGGGATCCGAACGGTCTCTACATCTCTACATATGGAACCCAGCCCTCTACTGGTTCTCAGGGATTCATCGAGTGAGGGCCTGGCGCCGGACGCTCCGCCACGTCCAGCTGCCGAGGGGATGGAGGAGCTCGACAGAGTCTACAGTTGGACTCTCTGGAGTAGTTTTTAGCAAGCCGACCCGAAACCGGAGCCCCTCAGTGCTTCTACCCGTTTGAGGTGAGAACACAGGAGGAAACCGGTTCCACACGAAGGCTATAGAATCTGGCGAATGTGTTAGGGGTCACCCAGCCCGCAGCCCTACAAATATCTGTCAGCGAGGCGCCACGAGCCAGCGTCCAGGCTCACCACCTGGTCTCCGAATGGAGTAGTGGGAACCTTGGGCACATAGCCGGGCCAGGGCCTCAGGATTATCTGGGAATCCGCCGGTCCAAACTGTAGGCACGAATCGTCGACCGAAAATGCGTGTAGGTCCCCAACCCTCTTAATGGAGGCCAGTGCAAGCAGGAGCAGAGTTTTCACTGAGAGAAACTTGGGCTCGACTGTCTGCAAGGGCTCGAACGGCCCCGTTGCAGTGCTCTGAGCACTAAGGACAGGTCCCAAGAGGGTATAGAGGGGGGGCGTGGAGGATTCAGCCTCCTTGCCCCCCTAAGGAACCTGACAACCCAGTCATGCTTCCCCACCGACTTCCCTTCCACAGGGTCGTGGTTGGCAGCAATCGCGGCCACGTAGACCTTGAGGGTGTAGGGAGACAGCCTTCACTCCAACCCTTGCTGCAAGAAGGACAGCACGACTTTGATCGGGCATCTCCGGGGGTCTTCTCTAGAGAAGAGAAGAGCACCACCCGTTCAGGGACCAGACATGAAGTTTTCAGAGGTCTGGATGCGGGTGCCATAAGGTGCCCCGTCTCTGAGTCAGTAGATCCTTCCTCAGAGGAATCTGCCAGGGAGGGGCTGTCACGAGGAGCATCAGCTCTGGGAACCAAGTCCGGGTGGGCCAGTATGGCGCCAAGAGCAGGATCTGCTCCTCTTCCTCCCTGACCTTGCACAGTGTCTGTGCGAGAAGGCTCGCTGGGGGAAATGCATACTTGCGAAGGCCCCGCGGCCAGCTGTGTTTTAAAATTTTAAGATTTTAGTGGGCAAAAAGTTGTTTGTAAACACCGGACACGAGTGAGAAATACAAAAATAACATATTTCAAACTTTGTGCGTAGATTATAGTAGTATATTATAATAGTATAATAACTTACCTCGTTAACGTGGACAAATGAGCTTTTTGCCGTGAGCGCCTCTTTCTGATTATAATATGTATTTATATGTGTACATGTAATTAAGCAGATTCCTTGTATGTGCAAATAAAGCTTAGCAATAAAGATTGTTCGGACATGTTTGTTTATATGTATGGTCTATTACAACTAAGCAGATTTTTCTACCTAAATGATTGTAATTTTTGCTGATTTTAGTGTGCAAAAAGTTGTTTGTAAACACCGGACACGAGTGAGAAATACAAAAATAGCACATTTCACATTTTGTGCGTAGATTATAATAGTATATTATAATAGTATAATAACTTACCTCGTTAACGTGGACAAAGGAGCGTTTTGCCGTGAGCACTAGTGTGTAGATTCCAGAGCGATGAAACCCGCTTCATTCGGCCTTCCGATTGGCCTAGAGTCTACGCAAATGTAGACCATGTAGACTCTCGACCAATCGGAAGGGAGAATCGTCTACAGTAAATGTAGACCATGTAGACTCTCGACCAATCGGAAGGGAGAATCATCTACAGTCTACATGTCTACATGTCTACATTGCACAGCTCTCGGGCTCACGTCTGCGAGCTCCCCAAATGTGGGAATCTCGACTGCATAATTTATGGTACTGGGGGACTGCGTTCGCGCTCTCCTCTGGAAAAGCTGGTTAAACAAAGCAGATCGGTCTTTATTATTTTGTTAGATTTTTTTTTTATATGTGCAATATTCAGTGACGTTGCAGATAGGAGAGGGGTTCTATCATCCCCCAGTGTTTCTGGTCTCTGTGAAAAGTCTGCCGCCCCACCAATTATGGGCAATTTAGTTGAAATTTCTCACAGACCTCACTTTTACACTCGACTTACTGTTGACCGTCTGTAGCTGTTTTCATGCTTGTTTGGTTGTCCTCTACATATCAGTATTCTTTTTTTTTCGACTTACAGCGCCATCAAGTGGCCAGTCACAGCACCCTTTTTTGCCTGATCACAGACTGAGAAATTTAAACTAAATTGCCCCTGTACATAGGTCTGCCGATTTGGGTGAAATTATCTCATTCCTTTCTAGAGTTATAGCTTAGCAACCTCGGCCAAACGACATTAGAACGTTTTGAGGTCCCCTCGCCAAGGTGAATGGAAACTCTGGGTGAATGGAAATGTTTTTTTTTGATGATTGCTGACAGTCAGACTCCAGATAATCTTTATTATAAGCCAAGGATTCCGATGACATAAGTAACTTGGTTCACCGCCAGGCCGAGCGGGGCAAGACTCGGTGATGTTGTAGATGTGGTGGGTACTACCATCCCCCAGCGTTTCAGGTCTCTGTGACTTGCTCTTTGTGACAAATAGCAGAGCAAATAATGAGATAAAATGATACAATGAAACAATACAAATGATTTTAATCTTAAAATATGACTTATTAATGCAGTGTCCTTGGAAAGCCTGTGGAGGCCCCATCTAATAAGTTATAGGGGATCATGCACCAATAGTGGTGAAATTCACCAAAATCCAATTCCAAATTCCAACATATAAAAGTGACACATGTAAATTATTTGACGGGACCTACACAGGCTTTCCAAGGGCAGACCTTTTTCAGGGTAAATGTGAATATTGATTAGTTGTGATGTAGGTCAACTTGTCAGAGCGTGTTTCCTGGGTTGTCAGAGGGTGTTCCTGAAATTTATTTAGCCAGCATGGAAAAACAGACCTATCTCGTACGTGATGGGATCCGAACCCTGGACATGCTCTCTTTAGGGTTTGGCCCAAACAAAGATCGCTTCAGCTCCTGTAGGCCTGCATTCACCACAAGCGTTGGTGGTATAGTGGCGAGCATAGCTGCCTTCCAAGCAGTTGACCCGGGTTCGATTCCCGGCCAACGCATTTCATTAGCCTTTGGCTGAAATCCTTATGTTATCCGAACCCTGTACGTGCTCTCTTTAGGGTTTGGCCCAAACAAAGATCGCTTCAGCTCCTGTAGGCCTATCAGTGTCTCATGTGCTTTGAGCATTCCTACTGTCCGATCAAGCCCGCATCCACCACATGCGTTGTCCCCTGACCTGGGTTTGATTTCCGACCAATGCAGCAGATGTGCTCTTTTACGGCAGGCGACTTGCTCTTTTTTTAAGCATCAGCTCGGTTTGCCACCAGGATCACACCCACAATACAGTTATTTGCATTGGTGGTTCAGTAGTAGATTTCTTGCCTCTCGTGCGGGAGACTGGGGTTCGATCCCTGGTCCATGCAGGGCTGCGTGTTCTGTTACTTCAGAAGTGCGTTCTTTAATCTGAAACTTGAAGCTTAAGCGTAATTGGCTCGAAGGAGCTCCATTTGAGTGTGCCACGAAAGGTTCTCTTGTAATCCATCCTGTACCTGCTTCTAAACCCTGATTCCCAGTAAATGTACAATTATCAACAAGAACTTGCAGGGCATTGGTGGTTCAATGGTAGAATTCTCGCCTGCCATGCGGGGGATCCGGGTCCGATTCCCGGCCAATGCAAGGACAGACTGTTTTTAAATAAGGTGTGTGGTTCTTGTTTGAGGGAGCATTCATCAAATACCTATGAAACAGCCGATATTATCCTAGTGAAAGAGACTTCATTTGAAAATGTATGTGCACCCTTGATCTAAAACGTCCAGTGCCGTGGGGCTTCTGGGACCAGGGTTGGGAAGCAACGGTCTAAAAATCTGCAGTTGGTGCCAAGGCTTGGCAGTTTGAAGGCTCGGTCAGGCACAGCGCAGGCCACCTGTCCTTCCTTTGATAGGGGTGGGGGTCACCGTTGATGAGGATGGTCGAGAGAGAAATGGTAACTTGGCCGGCAGCGTGGGTCTTCATACTTACCTGGCAGGGGTGACAACATGATCAAGAAGGCGGTTCACCCAGGATGAGGCTTGTCCATTGCACTCCGGTCATTTCTGATTTCCAAATGTGGGAATCTCGACTGCATAATTTATGGTACTGGGGGACTGCGTTCGCGCTCTCCCCTGGAAAAGCTGGTTAAACAAAGCAGATCGGTCTTTATTATTTTGTTAGATTTTTTTTTTATATGTGCAATATTCAGTGACGTTGCAGATAGGAGAGGGGTTCTATCATCCCCCAGTGTTTCTGGTCTCTGTGAAAAGTCTGCCGCCCCACCAATTATGGGCAATTTAGTTGAAATTTCTCACAGACCTCACTTTTACACTCGACTTACTGTTGACCGTCTGTAGCTGTTTTCATGCTTGTTTGGTTGTCCTCTACATATCAGTATTCTTTTTTTTTCGACTTACAGCGCCATCAAGTGGCCAGTCACAGCACCCTTTTTTGCCTGATCACAGACTTGAAAAATTTAAACTAAATTGCCCTGTACATAGGTCTGCCGATTTGGGTGAAATTATCTCATTCCTTTCTAGAGTTATAGCTTAGCAACCTCGGCCAAACGACATTAGAACGTTTTGAGGTCCCCTCGCCAAGGTGAATGGAACCTCTGGGTGAATGGAAATGTTTTTTTTTGATGATTGCTGACAGTCAGACTCCAGATAATCTTTATTGCGCTGATTTGGGTCGCGCTGGACCAAATGTCTGGTGCTAGTTCGCAAAAGGGAGTTTCCCAAAAAATCTAAAATAGCCAAACATTTCGTTAGAGAGACGAGCCAATGCAATATTTTCAACTCATTCGGCTCGAGCCAAGGATTCCGATGACATAAGTAACTTGGTTCACTGCCAGGCCGAGCGGGGCAAGACTCGGTGATGTTGTAGATGTGGTGGGTACTACCATCCCCCAGCGTTTCAGGTCTCTGTGACTTGCTCTTTGTGACAAATAGCAGAGCAAATAATGAGATAAAATCATACAATGAAACAATAAAAATGATTTTAATCTTAAAATATGACTTATTAATGCAGTGTCCTTGGAAAGCCTGTGGAGGCCCCATCTAATAAGTTATAGGGGATCATGCACCAATAGTGGTGAAATTCACCAAAATCCAATTCCAAATTCCAACATATAAAAGTGACACATGTAAATTATTTGACGGGACCTACACAGGCTTTCCAAGGGCAGACCTTTTTCAGGGTAAATGTGAATATTGATTAGTTGTAATGTATGTCAACTTGTCAGAGCGTGTTTCCTGGGTTGTCAGAGGGTGTTCCTGAAATTTATTTAGCCAGCATGGAAAAACAGACCTATCTCGTACGTGATGGGATCCGAACCCTGGACATGCTCTCTTTAGGGTTTGGCCCAAACAAAGATCGCTTCAGCTCCTGTAGGCCTGCAATCACCACAAGCGTTGGTGGTATAGTGGTGAGCATAGCTGCCTTCCAAGCAGTTGACCCGGGTTCGATTCCCGGCCAACGCATTTCATTAGCCTTTGGCTGAAATCCTTACGTTATCCGAACCCTGGACGTGCTCTCTTTAGGGTTTGGCCCAAACAAAGATCGCTTCAGCTCCTGTAGGCCTATCAGCGTCTCATGTGCTTTGAGCATTCCTACTGTCCGATCAAGCCCGCATCCACCACATGCGTTGTCCCCTGACCTGGGTTTGATTCCCGACCAATGCAGCAGATGTGCTCTTTTACGGCAGGCGACTTGCTCTTTTTTTAAGCATCAGCTCGGTTTGCCACCATGATCACACCCACAATACAGTTATTTGCATTGGTGGTTCAGTAGTAGATTTCTTGCCTCTCATGCGGTAGACTGGGGTTCGATCCCCGGTCCATGCAGGGCTGCGTGTTCTGTTACTTCAGAAGTGCGTTCTTTAATCTGAAATTTGAAGCTTAAGCGTAAGTGGCTCGAAGGAGCTCCATTTGAGTGTGCCACGAAAGGTTCTCTTGTAATCCATCCTGTACCTGCTTCTAAACCCTGATTCCAAGTAAATGTACAATTATCAACAAGAAATTGCAGGGCATTGGTGGTTCAATGGTAGAACTCTTGCCTGCCATGCGGAGGATCCGGGTCCGATTCCCGGCCAATGCAAGGACAGACTGTTTTTAAATAAGGTGTGTGGTTCTTGTTTGAGGGAGCATTCATCAAATACCTATGAAACAGCCGATATTATCCTAGTGAAAGAGACTTCATTTGAAAATGTATTTGTAGACTTGCACATTTTATCAGGTCCCAGAAGCCCCCTGGCACTGGACGTTTTAGATCAAGGGTGCACAATCCTGCTCCTGGCGATCGACCATCCTGCAAATGTCAGTTCCAACTCTAATCAAACACACCTGCCTTTAATTTTCAAGCTATCCTGAAGACTTTAATTTTGTTGCTTCAGAAATTAAGTTGCTTCAGGTGTGTTTGATTAGAGTTGGAGTTGAACTTTGCAGGACAGTCGATCGCGTGCACCCTTGATCTAAAACGTCCCAGTGCCGGGGGCTTCTGGGACCAGGTTGGGAAGCAACGCGGTCTAAAATCTGCAGTTGGTGCCAAGGCTTGGCAGTTTGAAGGCTCGGTCAGGCACAGCGCAGGCCACCTGTCCTTCCTTTGATAGGGGTGGGGTCACCGTTGATGAGGATGGTCGAGAGAGAAATGGTAACTTGGCCGGCAGCGTGGGTCTTCATACTTACCTGGCAGGGGTGACAACATGATCAAGAAGGCGGTTCACCCAGGATGAGGCTTGTCCATTGCACTCCGGTCATGCTGATTTCTGCGAATTCCCCAAATGTGGGAATCTCGACTGCATAATTTATGGTACTGGGGGACTGCGTTGGCGCTCTCCCCTGGAAAAGCTGGTTAAACAAAGCAGATCGGTCTTTATTATTTTGTTAGATTTTTTTTCTTTTTTTTTATATGTGCAATATTCAGTGACGTTGCAGATAGGAGAGGGGTTCTGTCATCCCCCAGTGTTTCTGGTCTCTGTGAAAAGTCTGCCGCCCCACCAGTTATGGGCAATTTAGTTGAAATTTCTCACAGACCTCACTTTTACACTCGACTTACTGTTGACCGTCTGTAGCTGTTTTCATGCTTGTTTGGTTGTCCTCTACATATCAGTATTCTTTTTTTTTCGACTTACAGCGCCATCAAGTGGCCAGTCACAGCACCCTTTTTTGCCTGATCACAGACTTGAAAATTTAAACTAAATTGCCCTGTACATAGGTCTGCCGATTTGGGTGAAATTATCTCATTCCTTTCTAGAGTTATAGCTTAGCAACCTCGGCCAAACGACATTAGAACGTTTTGAGGTCCCCTCGCCAAGGTGAATGGAAACTCTGGGTGAATGGAAATGTTTTTTGATGATTGCTGACAGTCAGACTCCAGATAATCTTTATTGCGCTGATTTGGGTCGCTGGACCAAATGTCTGGTGCTAGTTCGCAAAAGGGAGTTTCCCAAAATCTAAAATAGCCAAACATTTCGTTAGAGACGAGCCAATGCAATATTTTCAACTCATTCGGCTCGAGCCAAGGATTCCGATGACATAAGTAACTTGGTTCACTGCCAGGCCGAGCGGGCAAGACTGGGTGATGTTGTAGATGTGGTGGGTACTACCATCCCCAGCGTTTCAGGTCTCTGTGACTTGCTCTTTGTGACAAATAGCAGAGCAAATAATGAGATAAAATCATACAATGAAACAATAAAAATGATTTTAATCTTAAATATGACTTATTAATGCAGTGTCCTTGGAAAGCCTGTGGAGGCCCCATCTAATAAGTTATAGGGGATCATGCACCAATAGTGGTGAAATTCACCAAAATCCAATTCAAATTCCAACATATAAAAGTGACACATGTAAATTATTTGACGGGACCTACACAGGCTTTCCAAGGGCAGACCTTTTTCAGGGTAAATGTGAATATTGATTAGTTGTAATGTAGGTCAACTTGTCAGAGCGTGTTTCCTGGGTTGTCAGAGGTGTTCCTGAAATTTATTTAGCCAGCATGGAAAAACAGACCTATCTGACGTGATGGGATCCGAACCCTGGACATTTCTCTTTAGGGTTTGGCCCAAACAAAGATCGCTTCAGCTCCTGTAGGCCTGCAATCACCACAAGCGTTGGTGGTATAGTGGCGAGCATAGCTGCCTTCCAAGCAGTTGACCGGTTCGATTCCCGGCATTTTCATTAGCCTTTGGCTGAAATCCTTATGTTATCCGAACCCTGCGTGCTCTCTTTAGGGTTTGGCCCAAACAAAGATCGCTTCAGCTCCTGTAGGCCTATCAGCGTCTCATGTGCTTTGAGCATTCCTACTGTCCGATCAAGCCGCATCCACCACATGCGTTGTCCCTGACCTGGGTTTGATTCCCGACCAATGCAGCAGATGTGCTCTTTTACGGCAGGCGACTTGCTCTTTTTAAGCATCAGCTCGGTTTGCCACCATGATCACACCACAATACAGTTATTTGCATTGGTGGTTCAGTAGTAGATTTCTTGCCTCTCGGGAGACTGGGGTTCGATCCCGGTCCATGCAGTCGTGTTCTGTTACTTCAGAAGTGCGTTCTTTAATCTGAAATTTGAAGCTTAAGTAATTGGCTCGAAGGAGCTCCATTTGAGTGTGCCACGAAAGGTTCTCTTGTAATCCATCCTGTACCTGCTTCTAAACCCTGATTCCCAGTAAATGTACAATTATCAACAAGAAATTGCAGGGCATTGGTGGTTCAAATGCGGGGATCCGTCCGATTCGCCAATGCAAGGACAGACTGTTTTTAAATAAGGTGTGTGGTTCTTGTTTGAGGGAGCATTCATCAAATACCTATGAAACAGCCGATATTATCCTAGTGAAAGAGACTTCATTTGAAAATGTATTTGTAGACTTGCACATTTTATCAGGTCCCAGAAGTGGCACTGGACGTTTTAGATCAGGGTGCACAATCCTGCTCCTGGCGATCGACCATCCTGCAAATGTCAGTTCCAACTCTAATCAAACACACCTGCCTTTAATTTTCAAGCTATCCTGAAGACTTTAATTTTGTTGCTTCAGAAATTAAGTTGCTTCAGGTGTGTTTGATTAGAGTTGAGTTGAACTTTGCAGGACAGTCGATCGCCAGGAGCAGGGTTGTGCACCTGATCTAAAATCCAGTGCGAGGCTCTGGGACCAGGGTTGGAAACAGCGGTCTAAAAATCTGCAGTTGGTGCCAAGGCTTGGCAGTTTGAAGGCTCGGTCAGGCACAGCGCAGGCCACCTGTCCTTCCTTTGATAGGGGTGGGGTCACCGTTGATGAGGATGGTCGAGAGAAATGGTAACGGCAGCGTGGGTCTTCATACTTACCTGGCAGGGGTGACAACATGATCAAGAAGGCGGTTCACCCAGGATGAGGCTTGTCCATTGCACTCCGGTCATGCTGATCTCTGCGAATTCCCCAAATGTGAGAATCTCGACTGCTTAATTTATGGTACTGGGGACTGCGTTGGCGCTCTCCCTGGAAAAGCTGGTTAAACAAAGCAGATCGGTCTTTATTATTTTGTTAGTTTTTTTTTTTTATATGTGCAATATTCAGTGACGTTGCAGATAGGAGGGGGTTCTATCATCCCCAGTGTTTCTGGTCTCTGTGAAAAGTCTGCCGCCCCACCAGTTATGGGCAATTTGTTGAAATTTCTCACAGACCTCACTTTTTACACTCGACTTACTGTTGACCGTCTGTAGCTGTTTTCATGCTTTGGTTGTCCTCTACATATCAGTATTCTTTTTATCGACTTACAAGCGCCATCAAGTGGCCAGTCACAGCACCCTTTTGCCTGATCACAGACTTGAAAATTTAAACTAAATTGCCCCTGTACATAGGTCTGCCGATTTGGGTGAAATTATCTCATTCCTTTCTAGAGTTATAGCTTAGCAACCTCGGCCAAAAGCGACATTAGAACGCTTTGAGGTCCCTCGCCAAGGTGAATGGAAACCTCTGGGTGAATGGAAATGTTTTTTTTTTGATGATTGCTGACAGTCAGACTCCAGATAATCTTTATTGCGCTGATTTGGGTCGCTGGACCAAATGTCTGGTGCTAGTTCGCAAAGGGAGTTTCCCAAAAATCTAAAATAGCCAAACATTTCGTTAGAGAGACGAGCCAATGCAATATTTTCAACTCATTCGGCTCGAGCCAAGGATTCGATGACATAAGTAACTTGGTTCACCGCCAGGCCGGCGGGGCAAGACTCGGTGATGTTGTAGATGTGGTGGGTACTACCATCCCCAGCGTTTCAGGTCTCTGTGACTTGCTCTTTGTGACAAATAGCAGAGCAAATAATGAGATAAAATCATACAATGAAACAATAAAAATGATTTTAATCTTAAAAATATGACTTATTAATGCAGTGTCCTTGGAAAGCCTGTGGAGGCCCCATCTAATAAGTTATAGGGGATCATGCACCAATAGTGGTGAAATTCACCAAAATCCAATTCCAAATTCAACATATAAAAGTGACACATGTAAATTATTTGTGGGACCTACACAGGCTTTCCAAGGGCAGACCTTTTCAGGGTAAATGTGAATATTGATTAGTTGTGAATGTAGGTCAACTTGTCAGGCGTGTTTCCTGGGTTGTCAGAGGGTGTTCCTGAAATTTATTTAGCCAGCATGGAAAAACAGACCTATCTCGACGTGATGGGATCCGAACCCTGGACATGTTCTCTCTTTAGGGTTTGGCCCAAACAAAGATCGCTTCAGCTCCTGTAGGCCTGCAATCACCATGCGTTGGTGGTATAGTGGCGAGCATAGCTGCCTTCAAGCAGTTGACCGGGTTCGATTCCGGCCAGCGCATTTCATTAGCCTTTGGCTGAAATCCTTATGTTATCCGAACCCTGATCGTGCTTTCTCTTTAGGGTTTGGCCCAAACAAAGATCGCTTCAGCTCCTGTGTAGGCCTATCAGCGTCTCATGTGCTTTGAGCATTCCTACTGTCCGATCAAGCCCGCATCCACCATGCGTTGTCCCCTGACCTGGGTTTGATTCCCGACCAATGCAGCAGATGTGCTCTTTTACTGGCGACTTGCTCTTTTTAAGCATCAGCTCGGTTTGCCACCATGATCACACCCACAATACAGTTATTTGCATTGGTGGTTCAGTAGTAGATTTCTTGCCTCTCATCTGCGGAGACTGGGGTTCGATCCTCGGTCCATGCAGGGCTGCGTGTTCTGTTACTTCAGAAGTGCGTTCTTTAATCTGAAATTGAAGCTTAAGCGTAATGGCTCAAGGAGCTCCATTTGAGTGTGCCACGAAAGGTTCTCTTGTAATCCATCCTGTACCTGCTTCTAAACCCCTGATTCCCAGTAAATGTACAATTATCAACAAGAAATTGCAGGGCATTGGTGGTTCAATGGTAGAATTCTCGCCTGCCATGCGGGGATCCGGTCGATTCGGCCAATGCAAGGACAGACTGTTTTAAATAAGGTGTGTGGTTCTTGTTTGAGGGAGCATTCATCAAATACCTATGAAACAGCCGATATTATCCTAGTGAAAGAGACTTCATTTGAAAATGTATTTGTAGACTTGCACATTTATCAGGTCCCAAGCCCCCTGGCACTGGGCGTTTTAGATCAAGGGTGCACAATCCTGCTCCTGGCGATCGACCATCCTGCAAATGTCAGTTCCAACCTAATCAAACACACCTGCCTTTAATTTTCAAGCTATCCTGAAGACTTTAATTTTGTTGCTTCAGAAATTAAGTTGCTTCAGGTGTGTTTGATTAGAGTTGAGTTGAACTTTGCAGGACAGTCGATCGCCAGGAGCAGGGTTGTGCACCCTTGATCTAAAACGTCCAGTGCCGGGGGCTTCTGGGACCAGGGTTGGAAGCAACGGTCTAAACATCTGCAGTTGGTGCCAAGGCTTGGCAGTTTGAAGGCTCGGTCAGGCACAGGCGCAGGCCACCTGTCCTTCCTTTGATAGGGTGGGGGTCACCGTTGATGAGGATGGTCGAGAGAGAAATGGTAACTTGGCCGGCAGCCTGGTCTTCATACTTACCTGGCAGGGGTGACAACATGATCAAGAAGGCGGTTCACCCAGGATGAGGCTTGTCCATTGCACTCGGTCATACTGATTCTGCGAATTCCCCAAATGTGGGAATCTCGACTGCATAATTTATGGTACTGGGGGACTGCGTTCGCGCTCTCCCCTGGAAAAGCTGGTTAAACAAAGCAGATCGGTCTTTATTATTTTGTTAGATTTTTTTTCTTTTTTTTTTTATATGTGCAATATTCAGTGACGTTGCAGATAGGAGAGGGGTTCTATCATCCCCCAGTGTTTCTGGTCTCGTGAAAAAGTCTGCCGCCCACCAGTTATGGGCAATTTTGTTGAAATTTCTCACAGACCTCACTTTTACACTCAGACTTACTGTTGACCGTCTGTAGCTGTTTTCATGCTTGTTTGGTTGTCCTCTACATATCAGTATTCTTTTTTTTCGACTTACAAGCGCCATCAAGTGGCCAGTCACAGCACCCTTTTTGCCTGATCACAGACTGAAAATTTAAACTAAATTGCCCCTGTACATAGGTCTGCCGATTTGGGTGAAATTATCTCATTCCTTTCTAGAGTTATAGCTTAGCAACCTCGCCAAACGACATTAGAGCGTTTTGAGGTCCCTCGCCAGGTGAATGGAAACTCTGGGTGAATGGAAATGGTTTTTTTGATGATTGCTGACAGTCAGACTCCAGATAATCTTTATTAAGCTGATTTGGGTCAGCTGGACCAAATGTCTGGTGCTAGTTCGCAAAAGGAGTTTCTCAAAAATCTAAAATAGCCAAACATTTCGTTAGAGGAGACGAGCCAATGCAATATTTTCAACTCATTCGGCTCGAGCCAAGGATTCGATGACATAAGTAACTTGGTTCACTGCCAGGCAGCGGGGCAAGACTCGGTGATGTTGTAGATGTGGTGGGTACTACCATCCCCAGCGTTCAGGTCTCTGTGACTTGCTCTTTGTGACAAATAGCAGAGCAAATAATGAGATACAATGAAACATACAATGAAACAATAAAATGATTTAATCTTAAAATATGACTTATTAATGCAGTGTCTCTGGAAACACACCTGCCATCTAATAAGTTAAGGGATCCTGAAGACCAATAGTGGTGAAATTCACCAAATTGCCAATTCAAATTCCAACATATAAAAGTGACACATTGTAAATTTGTGCAGGACCTCGATCGCCAGGAGACCTTTTCAGGGTAAATGTGACCTATTGATCTACGTCCAGTGTTCTGGGACCAGGGTTGTAAACAACGGTCTAAATCGCTGCAGTTGTTGCCAAGGTGTTCCTGGCAGTTTGAAGGCTTTCAGGCACAGCATGGAAAAACATGTCCTTCCTTTGATAGCGTGGGGATCACCCTTGATGAGGATGGTCGAGAGAAATGGTAACTCGCCGGCAGCCCTGTGGGTCTTCATACTTACCTGGCAGGTGACAACATGATCAAGAAGGCGGTTCACCCAGGATGAGGCTTGTCCATTGCACTCGGTCATGCTGATCTCTGCGAATTCCCCAAATTGGCTGAATCTCGACTGCTTAATTTATGGTACTGGGGGACTCTCTTTAGGGTTTGGCCCAAACAAAGATGGTTCAGCAGGCCTATCAGGTCTCATTATTTTGTTAGCATTCCTACTGTCGATCAACAATATTCCAGTGGCGTTGTCCCTAGACCTGGGTTTGATCATCCCAAGTGTTTGTGGTCTCTGTGAAAGTCTGCTCTGCTCTTTTTAAGCAATTTTCGGTTGAAATTTCTCACACACCTCACAATACACTCGACTTACTGTGGCCCGTGTAGCTGTTTTCATGCTTGTTTGGTTGTCCTCTACATATCAGTATTCTTTTTTCGACTTACAGCGCCATCAAGTGGCCAGTCACAGCACCCTTTAATCTGAAATTTGAAGCTTAAGCGAATTGGCTAAGGAGCTCCATTTGAGTGTGCGAAGGTTCCCTGTAATCCATCCTGGTCTTCTAAACCCTGATTCCAAGTAAATGTATCTCATTCCTTTCTAAGAAATTGCAGCATTGGTGGTTCAATGGTAAACGACATTAGAGCGTTTTGAGGTCCCCTCGCCAAGGTGCAAGGACAGACTGGGTTTTAATGGAAATGTGGTTTTTGTTTGATGATTGCATTCATCAGTCATGAAACAGATATTATCCTAGTGAAAGAGACTTCATTTGAAAATGTTGTAGACCATGTCTGGTCAGTTCCAAGGGATGTTCCCAAAATCAAAATAGCTAAAATCCTGCTCCTGGCGATCGACTACATCCAATGCAATATTTTTCAACTCTAATCAAACACACCTGCCTTTAATTTCAAGGATTCCTGAAGACTTTAATTTTGGTTCAGAAATTCCGCCAGTTGCTTCAGGGGGCAAGATTAGAGTGGAGTTGAACTTTGCAGGACAGTCCCGCCAGGAGCAGGTCTCTGTGACTTGATCTTTGTGACAAATAGTGCAGAGCTTCTGGGACCAATGATACAATGAAAGCGGTCTAAAAATGATTTTAATCAGTTAAAATAAGGCTTATTAATGCAGTTTGAAAGCCTGTGGTCAGGCATCTAATGTCCTTCCTTTGATCATGCATGGGTGGTGAAATTCACCAAAATAATTCCAAATTCCAACATACTTAGTGACAACATGTCAAGATATTTCACCCAGGGACCTACAGGCTTTCCATTGCAGACCTTTCAGGTAAATTGAATATTGATTATAATGTATGTCAACTTGTCATAACGTGTTTCCTGGGTTGTCAGAGGCGTTCAGGAAATGTCAAGCATGGAAAAACAGACCTATTAAACTTGCAGATGGGATCGAATGGACATGTTTTAGGGTTTAACAAAGATTCGCTTCAGCTCCTGTGAGCTACCACAATGGCGTACTGGTGGATGAAAAGTCTGCCTTCCCTGATCGGGTTCGATTAGATGATTCATTAGCCTTTGGCTGAAATTTACTGTTACCGTCAGCTGGCATGTTCTCTTTGGGTTTGGCCCACATATCAGTATTCAGTGACTTACAGTATCAAGTGGCTATCAGCGTCTCATGTGCTTGAGCATTCCTACTGTCGCTAAAGCCGCATCCACCCATGCGTTGTCCCCTGACCTGGGTTTGATTCCCGACCAATGCAGCAGATGTGCTCTTTACGGCAGGCGACTTGCTCTTTTTTTAAGCATCAGCTCGGTTTGCCACCATGATCACACCCACAATACAGTTATTTGCATTGGTGGTTCAGTAGTAGATTTCTTGCCTCTCATGCGGTAGACTGGGGTTCGATCCCCGGTCCATGCAGGGCTGCGTGTTCTGTTACTTCAGAAGTGCGTTCTTTAATCTGAAATTTGAAGCTTAAGCGTAATTGGCTCGAAGGAGCTCCATTTGAGTGTGCCACGAAAGGTTCTCTTGTAATCCATCCTGTACCTGCTTCTAAACCCTGATTCCAAGTAAATGTACAATTATCAACAAGAAATTGCAGGGCATTGGTGGTTCAATGGTAGAATTCTCGCCTGCCATGCGGGGGATCCGGGTCCGATTCCCGGCCAATGCAAGGACAGACTGTTTTAAATAAGGTGTGTGGTTCTTGTTTGAGGGAGCATTCATCAAATACCTATGAAACAGCCGATATTATCCTAGTGAAAGAGACTTCATTTGAAAATGTATTTGTAGACTTGCACATTTTATCAGGTCCCAGAAGCCCCCTGGCACTGGACGTTTTAGATCAAGGGTGCACAATCCTGCTCCTGGCGATCGACCATCCTGCAAATGTCAGTTCCAACTCTAATCAAACACACCTGCCTTTAATTTTCAAGCTATCCTGAAGACTTTCATTTTGTTGCTTCAGAAATTAAGTTGCTTCAGGTGTGTTTGATTAGAGTTGGAACTTTGCAGGACAGTCGATCGCCAGGAGCAGGGTTGTGCACCCTTGATCTAAAACGTCCAGTGCCGGGGGGCTTCTGGGACCAGGGTTGGGAAGCAACGGTCTAAAAATCTGCAGTTGGTGCCAAGGCTTGGCAGTTTGAAGGCTCGGTCAGGCACAGCGCAGGCCACCTGTCCTTCCTTTGATAGGGGTGGGGGTCACCGTTGATGAGGATGGTCGAGAGAGAAATGGTAACTTGGCCGGCAGCGTGGGTCTTCATACTTACCTGGCAGGGGTGACAACATGATCAAGAAGGCGGTTCACCCAGGATGAGGCTTGTCCATTGCACTCCGGTCATGCTGATTTCTGCGAATTCCCCAAATGTGGGAATCTCGACTGCATAATTTATGGTACTGGGGGACTGCGTTCGCGCTCTCCCCTGGAAAAGCTGGTTAAACAAAGCAGATCGGTCTTTATTATTTTGTTAGATTTTTTTTTTTTTTTATATGTGCAATATTCAGTGACGTTGCAGATAGGAGAGGGGTTCTATCATCCCCCAGTGTTTCTGGTCTCTGTGAAAAGTCTGCCGCCCCACCAGTTATGGGCAATTTAGTTGAAATTTCTCACAGACCTCACTTTTACACTCGACTTACTGTTGACCGTCTGTAGCTGTTTTCATGCTTGTTTGGTTGTCCTCTACATATCAGTATTCTTTTTTTTTCGACTTACAGCGCCATCAAGTGGCCAGTCACAGCACCCTTTTTTGCCTGATCACAGACTTGAAAATTTAAACTAAATTGCCCCTGTACATAGGTCTGCCGATTTGGGTGAAATTATCTCATTCCTTTCTAGAGTTATAGCTTAGCAACCTCGGCCAAACGACATTAGAACGTTTTGAGGTCCCCTCGCCAAGGTGAATGGAACCTCTGGGTGAATGGAAATGTTTTTTTTTGATGATTGCTGACAGTCAGACTCCAGATAATCTTTATTGCGCTGATTTGGGTCGCTGGACCAAATGTCTGGTGCTAGTTCGCAAAAGGGAGTTTCCCAAAAAATCTAAAATAGCCAAACATTTCGTTAGAGAGACGAGCCAATGCAATATTTTCAACTCATTCGGCTCGAGCCAAGGATTCCGATGACATAAGTAACTTGGTTCACTGCCAGGCCGAGCGGGGCAAGACTCGGTGATGTTGTAGATGTGGTGGGTACTACCATCCCCCAGCGTTTCAGGTCTCTGTGACTTGCTCTTTGTGACAAATAGCAGAGCAAATAATGAGATAAAATCATACAATGAAACAATAAAAATGATTTTAATCTTAAAATATGACTTATTAATGCAGTGTCCTTGGAAAGCCTGTGGAGGCCCCATCTAATAAGTTATAGGATCATGCACCAATAGTGGTGAAATTCACCAAAATCCAATTCCAAATTCCAACATATAAAAGTGACACATGTAAATTATTTGTGGGACCTACACAGGCTTTCCAAGGGCAGACCTTTTCAGGGTAAATGTGAATATTGATTAGTTGTAATGTATGTCAACTTGTCAGAGCGTGTTTCCTGGGTTGTCAGAGGGTGTTCCTGAAATTTATTTAGCCAGCATGGAAAAACAGACCTATCTAAATGCACGTGATGGGATCCGAACCCTGGACATGCTCTCTTTAGGGTTTGGCCCAAACAAAGATCGCTTCAGCTCCTGTAGGCCTGCAATCACCACAAGCGTTGGTGGTATAGTGGCGAGCATAGCTGCCTTCCAAGCAGTTGACCCGGGTTCGATTCCCTGCCAACGCATTTCATTAGCCTTTGGCTGAAATCCTTATGTTATCCGAACCCTGGACGTGCTCTCTTTAGGGTTTGGCCCAAACAAAGATCGCTTCAGCTCCTGTAGGCCTATCAGCGTCTCATGTGCTTTGAGCATTCCTACTGTCCGATCAAGCCCGCATCCACCACATGCGTTGTCCCCTGACCTGGGTTTGATTCCCGACCAATGCAGCAGATGTGCTCTTTTACGGCAGGCGACTTGCTCTTTTTTTAAGCATCAGCTCGGTTTGCCACCATGATCACACCCACAATACAGTTATTTGCATTGGTGGTTCAGTAGTAGATTTCTTGCCTCTCATGCGGGAGACTGGGGTTCGATCCCCGGTCCATGCAGGGCTGCGTGTTCTGTTACTTCAGAAGTGCGTTCTTTAATCTGAAATTTGAAGCTTAAGCGTAATTGGCTCGAAGGAGCTCCATTTGAGTGTGCCACGAAAGTTTCTCTTGTAATCCATCCTGTACCTGCTTCTAAACCCTGATTCCAAGTAAATGTACAATTATCAACAAAAAATTGCAGGGCATTGGTGGTTCAATGGTAGAATTCTCGCCTGCCATGCGGGGGGATCCGGGTCCGATTCCGCCAATGCAAGGACAGACTGTTTTAAATAAGGTGTGTGGTTCTTGTTTGAGGGAGCATTCATCAAATACCTATGAAACAGCCGATATTATCCTAGTGAAAGAGACTTCATTTGAAAATGTATTTGTAGACTTGCATTATTTATCAGGTCCCAGAGCCCCTGGCACTGGACGTTTTAGATCAAGGGTGCACAATCCTGCTCCTGGCGATCGACCATCCTGCAAATGTCAGTTCAACTCTAATCAAACACACCTGCCTTTAATTTTCAAGCTATCCTGAAGACTTTAATTTTGTTGCTTCAGAAATTAAGTTGCTTCAGGTGTGTTTGATTAGAGTTGAGTTGAACTTTGCAGGACAGTCGATCGCCAGGAGCAGGGTTGTGCACCCTTGATCTAAAACGTCCCAGTGCCGGGGGGCTTCTGGGACCAGGGTTGGGAAGCAACGGTCTAAAAATCTGCAGTTGGTGCCAAGGCTTGGCAGTTTGAAGGCTCGGTCAGGCACAGCGCAGGCCACCTGTCCTTCCTTTGATAGGGGTGGGGGTCACCGTTGATGAGGATGGTCGAGAGAGAAATGGTAACTTGGCCGGCAGCGTGGGTCTTCATACTTACCTGGCAGGGGTGACAACATGATCAAGAAGGCGGTTCACCCAGGATGAGGCTTGTCCATTGCACTCCGGTCATCCTGATCTCTGCGAATTCCCCAAATATGGGAATCTCGACTGCATAATTTATGGTACTGGGGGACTGCGTTCGCGCTCTCCCCTGGAAAAGCTGGTTAAACAAAGCAGATCGGTCTTTATTATTTTGTTAGATTTTTTTTCTTTTTTTTTTTATATGTGCAATATTCAGTGACGTTGCAGATAGGAGAGGGGTTCTATCATCCCCCAGTGTTTCTGGTCTCTGTGAAAAGTCTGCCGCCCCACCAGTTATGGGCAATTTAGTTGAAATTTCTCACAGACCTCACTTTTACACTCGACTTACTGTTGACCGTCTGTAGCTGTTTTCATGCTTGTTTGGTTGTCCTCTACATATCAGTATTCTTTTTTTTTCGACTTACAGCGCCATCAAGTGGCCAGTCACAGCACCCTTTTTTGCCTGATCACAGACTTGAAAATTTAAACTAAATTGCCCCTGTACATAGGTCTGCCGATTTGGGTGAAATTATCTCATTCCTTTCTAGAGTTATAGCTTAGCAACCTCGGCCAAACGACATTAGAACGTTTTGAGGTCCCCTCGCCAAGGTGAATGGAACCTCTGGGTGAATGGAAATGTTTTTTTTTGATGATTGCTGACAGTCAGACTCCAGATAATCTTTATTGCGCTGATTTGGGTCGCGCTGGACCAAATGTCTGGTGCTAGTTCGCAAAAGGGAGTTTCCCAAAAAATCTAAAATAGCCAAACATTTCGTTAGAGAGACGAGCCAATGCAATATTTTCAACTCATTCGGCTCGAGCCAAGGATTCCGATGACATAAGTAACTTGGTTCACTGCCAGGCCGAGCGGGGCAAGACTCGGTGATGTTGTAGATGTGGTGGGTACTACCATCCCCCAGCGTTTCAGGTCTCTGTGACTTGCTCTTTGTGACAAATAGCAGAGCAAATAATGAGATAAAATCATACAATGAAACAATAAAAATGATTTTAATCTTAAAATATGACTTATTAATGCAGTGTCCTTGGAAAGCCTGTGGAGGCCCCATCTAATAAGTTATAGGGGATCATGCACCAATAGTGATGAAATTCACCAAAATCCAATTCCAAATTCCAACATATAAATGTGACACATGTAAATTATTTGATGGGACCTACACAGGCTTTCCAAGGGCAGACCTTTTTCAGGGTAAATGTGAATATTGATTAGTTGTAATGTATGTCAACTTGTCAGAGCGTGTTTCCTGGGTTGTCAGAGGGTGTTCCTGACATTTATTTAGCCAGCATGGAAAAACAGACCTATCTCAAATGCGTGATGGGATCCGAACCCTGGACATGCTCTCTTTAGGGTTTGGCCCAAACAAAGATCGCTTCAGCTCCTGTAGGCCTGCAATCACCACAAGCGTTGGTGGTATAGTGGCGAGCATAGCTGCCTTCAAGCAGTTGACCCGGGTTCGATTCGGCCAACGAGCATTCATTAGCCTTTGGCTGAAATCCTTATGTTATCCGAACCCTGGACGTGCTCTCTTTAGGGTTTGGCCCAAACAAAGATCGCTTCAGCTCCTGTAGGCCTATCAGCGTCTCATGTGCTTTGAGCATTCCTACTGTCCGATCAAGCCCGCATCCACCACATGCGTTGTCCCCTGACCTGGGTTTGATTCCCGACCAATGCAGCAGATGTGCTCTTTTACGGCAGGCGACTTGCTCTTTTTTTAAGCATCAGCTCGGTTTGCCACCATGATCACACCCACAATACAGTTATTTGCATTGGTGGTTCAGTAGTAGATTTCTTGCCTCTCATGCGGGAGACTGGGGTTCGATCCCCGGTCCATGCAGGGCTGCGTGTTCTGTTACTTCAAAGTGCGTTCTTTAATCTGAAATTTGAAGCTTAAGCGTAATTGGCTCGAAGGAGCTCCATTTGAGTGTGCCACGAAAGGTTCTCTTGTAATCCATCCTGTACCTGCTTCTAAACCCTGATTCCCAGTAAATGTACAATTATCAACAAGAAATTGCAGGGCATTGGTGGTTCAATGGTAGAATTCTCGCCTGCCATGCGGGGGATCCGGGTCCGATTCCCGGCCAATGCAAGGACAGACTGTTTTTAAATAAGGTGTGTGGTTCTTGTTTGAGGGAGCATTCATCAAATACCTATGAAACAGCCGATATTATCCTAGTGAAAGAGACTTCATTTGAAAATGTATTTGTAGACTTGCACATTTTATCAGGTCCCAGAAGCCCCCTGGCACTGGACGTTTTAGATCAAGGGTGCACAATCCTGCTCCTGGCGATCGACCATCCTGCAAATGTCAGTTCCAACTCTAATCAAACACACCTGCCTTTAATTTTCAAGCTATCCTGAAGACTTTAATTTTGTTGCTTCAGAAATTAAGTTGCTTCAGGTGTGTTTGATTAGAGTTGGAGTTGAACTTTGCAGGACAGTCGATCGCGCACCCTTGATCTGTCAGTGCCAGCTTCTGGGACCAGGGTTGGGAAGCAACGGTCTAAACATCTGCAGTTGGTGCCAAGGCTTGGCAGTTTGAAGGCTCGGTCAGGCACAGCGCAGGCCACCTGTCCTTCCTTTGATAGGGGTGGGGTCACCGTTGATGAGGATGGTCGAGAGAGAAATGGTAACTTGGCGGCAGCGTGGGTCTTCATACTTACCTGGCAGGGGTGACAACATGATCAAGAAGGCGGTTCACCCAGGATGAGGCTTGTCCATTGCACTCGGTCATGCTGATTTCTGCGAATTCCCCAAATGTGGGAATCTCGACTGCATAATTTATGGTACTGGGGACTGCGTTCGCTCTCCCTGGAAAAGCTGGTTAAACAAAGCAGATCTCTTTATTATTTTGTTTTTTTTTTTTTTATATGTGCAATATTCAGTGACGTTGCAGATAGGAGAGGGGTTCTATCATCCCCCAGTGTTTCTGGTCTCTGTGAAAAGTCTGCCGCCCCACCAGTTATGGGCAATTTAGTTGAAATTTCTCACAGACCTCACTTTTACACTCGACTTACTGTTGACCGTCTGTAGCTGTTTTCATGCTTGTTTGGTTGTCCTCTACATATCAGTATTCTTTTTTTTTCGACTTACAGCGCCATCAAGTGGCCAGTCACAGCACCCTTTTTTGCCTGATCACAGACTTGAAAATTTAAACTAAATTGCCCCTGTACATAGGTCTGCCGATTTGGGTGAAATTATCTCATTCCTTTCTAGAGTTATAGCTTAGCAACCTCGGCCAAACGACATTAGAACGTTTTGAGGTCCCCTCGCCAAGGTGAATGGAACCTCTGGGTGAATGGAAATGTTTTTTTTTGATGATTGCTGACAGTCAGACTCCAGATAATCTTTATTGCGCTGATTTGGGTCGCGCTGGACCAAATGTCTGGTGCTAGTTCGCAAAGGAGTTTCCCAAAAATCTAAAATAGCCAAACATTTCGTTAGAGAGACGAGCCAATGCAATATTTTCAACTCATTCGGCTCGAGCCAAGGATTCCGATGACATAAGTAACTTGGTTCACTGCCAGGCCGAGCGGGGCAAGACTCGGTGATGTTGTAGATGTGGTGGGTACTACCATCCCCCAGCGTTTCAGGTCTCTGTGACTTGCTCTTTGTGACAAATAGCAGAAATGAGATAAAATCATACAATGAAACATATTTTACCTTGGCCTGTGGAGCCCCATCTAATATTGGTTCAACCAATCAAACACACCAATTTTCAAGTATCCTGAAATTTAATTTTGTTGCTCAGAAAAAGTTGCTTCAGGTGTGTTTGATTAGTTAGTTGAACTTTGCAGCTTTCCCAGGGCAGCAGGGTATGTGAAATTTTATTGTAAAACGTCCATGCCGGGGGTTTCCAGGGTTGGGAAGCAACGGTCTAAAAATCTGCATTTGCCAGCAGTTTGAAGGCCCGGTCAGGCACAGCGCAGGCCACCTGTCCTTCCTTTGATAGGTGGGGTCACCATGAGGATGGTCAGAGAGGTAACTTGCCGGCAGCTGGGTCTTCATACTTACCTGGCAGTGACAACATGATCAAGAAGGCGTTCACCCAGGATGAGGCTTGTCCATTGCCCTCATGATCTCTGCGAATCAAATGTGGGAATCTCGACTGCATAATTTATGGGATCGCTCAGCTCCCTGGAAAAGCTGGTTAAACAAAGCAGATCGGTCTTTATTATTTTGTTAGATTTTTTTATATGTGCAATATTCAGTGACGCTGCAGATAGGAGAGGGTTCGTCATCCCCCAGTGTTTGGTCTCTGTGAGTCTGCCGCCCACCAGTTATGGGCAATTTGTTGAAATTTCTCACAGACCTCACTTTTACACTCGACTTACTGTTGACCCTGTAGCTGTTTTCATGCTTGTTTGGTTCACATATCAGTATTCTTTTTTCGACTTACAGCGCCATCAAGTGGCCAGTCACAGCACCCTTTGCCTGATCACAGACTGAAAATTTAAACCAAATTGCTGTACATAGGTCTGCCATTTGGGTGAAATTATCTCATTCCTTTCTAGAGTTATCTTAGCAACCTCGTAACGACATTAGAACGTTTTGAGGTCCTCGCCAAGGTGAATGGAAACCTGGGTGAATGGAAATGTGATGATTGTTGACAGTCAGACTCAGATATTTATTGCGCTGATTTGTCGCTGGACCAAATGTCTGGTGCTAGTTAAAAAGGGAGTTTCCAAAATCTAAAATAGCCAAACATTTCCTAGAGAGACTTCAATGCAATATTTTCAACTCATTCGGTCGAGCCAAGTCGGCACATAAGACTTGGTTCAGCCAGGCCAGCGGGCAAGACTCGGTGATGTTGTAGATGTGTTGGGTACCACCATCAGCGTTTCAGGTCTCTGTGACTTGCTCTTTTGACAAATAGCAGAGCAAATAATGAGTTGATACAATGAAACAATTGATTTTTAATCTTATGACTTATTAATGCAGGTCCTTGAAAGCCTGTGGAGGCCCATCTAATAAGTTATAGGGGATCTGCACCAATAGTGGTGAAATTCACCAAATCCAATTCCAAATTCAACATTGTGACACAAAAATTATTTGACGGACCCACACAGGCTTTCCAAGGCAGACCTTTTCAGTTGAATATTGATTAGTTGTGATGTAGGTCAACTTGTCAGGATGGTTTCCTGGTTGTCAGGGGTTCCTGAAATTTATTTAGCCAGCATGGAAAACAGACATCTCGACGTGAGTTCATGACATGTTCTCTTTATTTGGTCAAACAAAGATCGCTTCAGCCCTGTAGGCCTGCATCATCACCATAGTTGGTGGTATAGTGGCGGAGCATAGCTGCCTTCCAGCAGTTGGGTTCTATTTGAAATTTCATTAGCCTTTGGCTGAAATCCTTATGTTATCAACCCTGTATGTTTTAGGTTTGGTCAACAAAGTCGCTCAGCTCCTGTAGGGCAATTTAGCCTCATCTTTGAGCATTACTGTCCATCTTTTGTTCTCATTGCTTGTCTGACCTGGTTTGAACCAATCAGATGTGCTCTTTTACGACTTGTTTTTTAAGCATCAGTGGTTTGCCAATGATCACACCCACAATACAGTTATTTGATGTACAGTAGCAGATTTCTTGCCTCTCATCAGATATTCGATCTCGTCCATGAAAGGCTGGGTTCTGTTACTCAGAATGCCAATCTGAAACGAAGCTTAGCATCCTCAAGGAGCCCATTTGAGGTGCCAATGAAAGGTTTGTAATCCATCCTGTATGCTTCTAAATGATTCTGAATGTATCAACAGAAATTGCAGGGCATTGGTGGTGGTAAATGTGCGCGCGGGGATGGTCCATCCCGCCAGCAAGGACAGACTGTTTTTAAATAAGGTGCTTGAGGAGCTTCATCAAATAATGAAACAGCATATTACAATGAAAGAGATCATTTGAAAAATATTTAATTAATGCAGTGTCCTAAAGCCTGGAATCAGGGGCCCCTTCTATTTGTAATCATTGCAATAGTGGTAAATTCACCCAAAAATAATTCAAATATCCTGAAGACTTAATTTTGTTGCTTAGAAATTTTTCAGGTGTGTTTGATTAGATTGAGTTGAACTTTGCAGGACAGTGTCCCAGGAGTGTTGTGCACCCTGATCTAAAGCCCAGTGCCGGGGGTTCTGCCAGGGTTGGGAAACGGAAACATCTGCATTGGTGCCAAGGCTTGGCAGTTTGAAGGCTGGTCAGGCACACAGGGCCACCTGTCCTTCCTTTGATAGGGGTGGGGTCACCATGAGGATGTCAGAGAAAATGGTATCCTGGCCCAGCGTGGGTCTTCATACTTGGCAGTGACAACATGATCAAGAAGGCGGTTCACCCAGGATGAGGCTTGTCCATTGCACTCCGGTCATGCTGATTTCTAGCTCCTGTGGGAATCGACTGCATCTTATGGTACTGGACTGCGTCGCCAAAAGCTGGTTAAACAGCAGATCGGCCATTAGTTAGATTTTTTTTTTATATGCAATACAGTCGTTGCAGATGATTCTGTCATCCCAGTGTTTCTGGTCTCGTGAAAGTCTACCAGTTATGGGCTTTGTTGAAATTTCTCACAGACCTCACTTTTACATGATCACTCTACCGTCCTGTAGCTGGTTTCATGCTTGTTTGGTTGTCCTCTCATATCAGTATTCTTTTTTTCGATTACAGCGCCAGTGGCCAGTCACTTTGCCTGATCACAGACTGAAAATTTCTAAATTGTTGTACATAGCTGATTGGTGAAATTATCTCATTCCTTTCTAGAGTTATAGCTAGCAACCTGGCCAAACCATTAGAATGATTCCAAGGTGAATGGAACTCAGAATGAAATGTGATGATTGCTGACATCAGACTCCATTTTATTGCGCTGATTTGGGTCGCTGCCAATGTCTGGTGCTGTTCTAAAAGGGAGTTTCCAAAATCTATCAAACACCTAGAAACGCAGATATTTTCAACTCATTCGTGAAAGGATTCATGACAAAGTAACTTGTTCAGCCAGGCAAACAAGACTGGTGATGTTTAGATGTGGTGCACCATCCTGCTCTGTGACTTGCTCGACAAATGCAGAGCAAATAATGAGATAAAATATACAATGAAACAATAAAATTATTTTAATCTAAACATGACTTATTAATGCAGTGTTTGAAAGCCTGTGAGATCTAATTTATAGATCTGCACCAATAGTGGTGAAATTCCCAAAATCAATTCCAAATTCCAACTATAAAAGTGACAGTAATATTTGATCACCTACACAGGCTTTGAAGGCTTCCAGGGTAAATGTGAATATTGATTAGTTAAATGTATGTCAACTTGTCAGAACGTGTTTCCTGGGTTGTCAGAGTGTCTTGAAATGATTTAGAGATGGCAGACCTATCTGCGTGATGATCCAAGGCATGTTCTTTGGGTTTGGTCAAACAAAGATGCTTCAGCTCCTGTAGTGGAATCACCACAAGCGTTGGTCTCTGGCCATAGCTGCCTTCCAAGCAGTTGACCGGCGATTGGCGATTTCATTATTTGGCAAACTTATGTTATCAAGCTGAGGTTCTTTAGGGTTTGGTGACAAAGATCTCCTGTCCATCAGTCATGTGCTTTGAATTTACTGCTCAAGCCCGCATCCACCACATGCTGTCTGATGGGTTTGATTCAAATGCAGCAGATGTGCTCACCAGGCGACTTGCTTTTTAAGCATCAGTCGTTGCCACCATGATCACACCCACAATACAGTTATTTGCATTGGTGGTTCAGAGTAGATCTCTTGCCTCTTTATGGGAGACTGGGTTCGATCTGGTCCATGCAGGGCTGGTTCTGTTACCAGAAGTGTTTTAATCTAAACTTGATTAAGCGTATTCATAGAGCTCCATTTGAGTGCCAAATTCTCAATCCATCCTGTACCTGCTTCAAATGATTCTGTGATGTACAATTATCAACAAGTTACAGGCATTGGTGGTTCAATGGTAGAATTTGTGCCATCATCCGGTCCATTCGCCAATGCAAGGACAGACTGTTTTAAATAAGGTGTGGTTCTTGTTTGAGGGAGCATTCATCAAATACCCAATATGAAACAATATTATTTAGTGAAAGAGACTCAAAATGTATTTGTAACTGCATAGAAAGCCTATGGATTATCTAAATTAGCTTCCTGGCCACCATCCTGCAAATCATTTCAAAATCAAACACAAATTTCGTTATCCTGAAGACTTTAATTTTGTTGCTTCAGAAAAGTTTTCAGGTGTTTTGATTAATTAGTTGAACTTTGCAACAGTGTCCCAAGCAGGGTTGTCACCATCTAAAAAGCTTCTTCTACCATTGAAACAACCAAAATCTGATTGGTGCCAACTTGGACATTAATTCGGTGGGACAGCACAGGCCACCTGTTCCAGGGGTGGGGTCACCCATGAGGATGGTAGAATGGTAACTTGTGGCATGGGTCTTCATACTTACCCAGCAGGACAACATGATCAGAAGGCGGTTCACCCAGGATGAGGCTTTCCATTGCACCTCATGCTGATTTCAGAAAATGGGAATCTTAATTTATGGTACTGGGGTCTGCGTCAGCTCCTGGCTGGTCAAACAGATCGGTCTTTATTATTTTGTTAGATATATGTGCAATATCAGTGAGGCAGATAGAGGGGTTCTGTCATCCCAGTGTTGGTCTCTGTGAAAGTCCCGACCAGTTATGGGCAATTTGTTGAAATTTCTCACAGACCTCACTTTTTACACTCGACTTACTGTGACCGCCTGTAGCTGTTTCATGCTTGTTTGTCCCACATACAGATTCTTTTTTTGACTTACAGCGCCATCAGTGGCCAGTCACAGATTTTTTGCCTGATCACAGACTGAGTTTCTTGCCCTGTACATAGGTCTGCGATTTGGGTGTTATCTCATTCCTTTCTAGAGTTATAGCTAGCAATGGCGTCTTTATCTGAAATTTGAGCTAATAATGGCTTGAAGGAGTTTTTGATGATGTGCAGTCAGACTCAGATAATTATCCTGATTTGGTCAACTGGACCAAAATGTCTGGTTATCACAAAGGGATTCTCAATCTAAAATAGCCCCACAAGAGAGACGAGCCAATGCAATATTTTAACTCATTGTGGTCGAGCCAGAGGACATAAGTAACTTGGTTCCCGCCAGAAAGAAGACTTCATTTGTAGATGTGGTGCACCACATATCAGGTCTCAGACTTGCTCTTTAGACAAATGCAGAATTGAGCTTTTAGATCAAATGCTCCTGGCGATCGACCATCCTGCAACAGTTCAACTCTAATCAAACACACCTGCCTTTAATTTTCAAGCTATCCTGAAGACTTTAATTTTGTTGCTTCAGAAATTAAGTTGCTTCAGGTGTGTTTGATTAGAGTTGAGTTGAACTTTGCAGGACAGTCGATCGCCAGGAGCAGGGTTGTGCACCCTTGATCTAAAACGTCCAGTGCCGGGGGGCTTCTGGGACCAGGGTTGGGAAGCAACGGTCTAAAAATCTGCAGTTGGTGCCAAGGCTTGGCAGTTTGAAGGCTCGGTCAGGCACAGCGCAGGCCACCTGTCCTTCCTTTGATAGGGGTGGGGGTCACCGTTGATGAGGATGGTCGAGAGAGAAATGGTAACTTGGCCGGCAGCGTGGGTCTTCATACTTACCTGGCAGGGGTGACAACATGATCAAGAAGGTGGTTCACCCAGGATGAGGCTTGTCCATTGCACTCCGGTCATGCTGATTTCTGCGAATTCCCCAAATGTGGGAATCTCGACTGCATAATTTATGGTATTGGGGGACTGTGTTCGCGCTCTCCCCTGGAAAAGCTGGTTAAACAAAGCAGATCGGTCTTTATTATTTTGTTAGATTTTTTTTCTTTTTTTTTTTATATGTGCAATATTCAGTGAGCAGATAGGAGAGGGTTCTATCATCCCCAGTGTTTCTGGTCTCTGTGAAAAGTCTGCCGCCCACCAGTTATGGGCAATTTAGTTGAAATTTCTCACAGACCTCACTTTTACACTCGACTTACTGTTGACCGTCTGTAGCTGTTTTCATGCTTGTTTGGTTGTCCTCTACATATCAGTATTCTTTTTTTCGACTTACAGCGCCATCAAGTGGCCAGTCACAGCACCCTTTTGCCTGATCACAGACTTGAAAATTTAAACTAAATTGCCCCTGTACATAGGTCTGCCGATTTGGGTGAAATTATCTCATTCCTTTCTAGAGTTATAGCTTAGCAACCTCGGCCAAACGACATTAGAACGTTTTGAGGTCCCTCGCCAAGGTGAATGGAAACTCTGGGTGAATGGAAATGTTTTTGATGATTGCTGACAGTCAGACTCAGATAATCTTTATTGCGCTGATTTGGGTCGCGCTGGACCAAATGTCTGGTGCTAGTTCGAAAAGGAGTTTCCCAAAAATCTAAAATAGCCAAACATTTCGTTAGAGAGACGAGCCAATGCAATATTTTCAACTCATTCGGCTCGAGCCAAGGATTCCGATGACATAAGTAACTTGGTTCACTGCCAGGCCGAGCGGGGCAAGACTCGGTGATGTTGTAGATGTGGTGGGTACTACCATCCCCCAGCGTTTCAGGTCTCTGTGACTTGCTCTTTGTGACAAATAGCAGAGCAAATAATGAGATAAAATCATACAATGAAACAATAAAAATGATTTTAATCTTAAAATATGACTTATTAATGCAGTGTCCTTGGAAAGCCTGTGGAGGCCCCATCTAATAAGTTATAGGGGTCATGCACCAATAGTGGTGAAATTCACCAAAATCCAATTCCAAATTCCAACATATAAAAGTGACACATGTAAATTATTTGACGGGACCTACACAGGCTTTCCAAGGGCAGACCTTTTTCAGGGTAAATGTGAATATTGATTAGTTGTAATGTATGTCAACTTGTCAGAGCGTGTTTCCTGGGTTGTCAGAGGGTGTTCCTGAAATTTATTTAGCCAGCATGGAAAAACAGACCTATCTCGTACGTGATGGGATCCGAACCCTGGACATGCTCTCTTTAGGGTTTGGCCCAAACAAAGATCGCTTCAGCTCCTGTAGGCCTGCAATCACCACAAGCGTTGGTGGTATAGTGGCGAGCATAGCTGCCTTCCAAGCAGTTGACCCGGGTTCGATTCGGCCAACGCATTTCATTAGCCTTTGGCTGAAATCCTTATGTTATCCGAACCCTGGACGTGCTCTCTTTAGGGTTTGGCCCAAACAAAGATCGCTTCAGCTCCTGTAGGCCTATCAGCGTCTCATGTGCTTTGAGCATTCCTACTGTCCGATCAAGCCCGCATCCACCACATGCGTTGTCCCCTGACCTGGGTTTGATTCCCGACCAATGCAGCAGATGTGCTCTCTTACAGGCGACTTGCTCTTTTTTTAAGCATCAGCTCGGTTTGCCACCATGATCACACCCACAATACAGTTATTTGCATTGGTGGTTCAGTAGTAGATTTCTTGCCTCTCATGCGGGAGACTGGGGTTCGATCCCCGGTCCATGCAGGGCTGCGTGTTCTGTTACTTCAGAAGTGCGTTCTTTAATCTGAAATTTGAAGCTTAAGCGTAATTGGCTCGAAGGAGCTCCATTTGAGTGTGCCACGAAAGGTTCTCTTGTAATCCATCCTGTACCTGCTTCTAAACCCTGATTCCCAGTAAATGTACAATTATCAACAAGAAATTGCAGGGCATTGGTGGTTCAATGGTAGAATTCTCGCCTGCCATGCGGGGGATCTGGGTCCAATGCAAGGACAGACTGTTTTTAAATAAGGTGTGTGGTTCTTGTTTGAGGGAGCATTCATCAAATACCTATGAAACAGCCGATATTATCCTAGTGAAAGAGACTTCATTTGAAAATGTATTTGTAGACTTGCACATTTATCAGGTCCCAGAAGCTGGCACTGGACGTTTTAGATCAAGGGTGCACAATCCTGCTCCTGGCGATCGACCATCCTGCAAATGTCAGTTCCAACTCTAATCAAACACACCTGCCTTTAATTTTCAAGCTATCCTGAAGACTTTAATTTTGTTGCTTCAGAAATTAAGTTGCTTCAGGTGTGTTTGATTAGAGTTGAGTTGAACTTTGCAGGACAGTCGATCGCCAGGAGCAGGGTTGTGCACTGATCTAAAACGCCCAGTGCCGGGGCTTCTGGGACCAGGGTTGGGAAGCAACGGTCTAAAAATCTGCAGTTGGTGCCAAGGCTTGGCAGTTTGAAGGCTCGGTCAGGCACAGCGCAGGCCACCTGTCCTTCCTTTGATAGGGGTGGGGGTCACCGTTGATGAGGATGGTCGAGAGAGAAATGGTAACTTGGCCGGCAGCGTGGGTCTTCATACTTACCTGGCAGGGGTGACAACATGATCAAGAAGGCGGTTCACCCAGGATGAGGCTTGTCCATTGCACTCCGGTCATGCTGATTTCTGCGAATTCCCCAAATGTGGGAATCTCGACTGCATAATTTATGGTACTGGGGGACTGCGTTGGCGCTCTCCCCTGGAAAAGCTGGTTAAACAAAGCAGATCGGTCTTTATTATTTTGTTAGATTTTTTTCTTTTTTTTTATATGTGCAATATTCAGTGACGTTGCAGATAGGAGAGGGGTTCTGTCATCCCCCAGTGTTTCTGGTCTCTGTGAAAAGTCTGCCGCTCCTCCAGTTATGGGCAATTTAGTTGAAATTTCTCACAGACCTCACTTTTACACTCGACTTACTGTTGACCGTCTGTAGCTGTTTTCATGCTTGTTTGGTTGTCCTCTACATATCAGTATTCTTTTTTTTTCGACTTACAGCGCCATCAAGTGGCCAGTCACAGCACCCTTTTTGCCTGATCACAGACTTGAAAATTTAAACTAAATTGCCCTGTACATAGGTCTGCCGATTTGGGTGAAATTATCTCATTCCTTTCTAGAGTTATAGCTTAGCAACCTCGGCCAAACGACATTAGAACGCTTTTGAGGTCCCTCGCCAAGGTGAATGGAAACTCTGGGTGAATGGAAATGTTTTTTGATGATTGCTGACAGTCAGACTCAGATAATCTTTATTGCGCTGATTTGGGTCGCTGGACCAAATGTCTGGTGCTAGTTCAAAAAGGGAGTTTCCCAAAAATCTAAAATAGCCAAACATTTCGTTAGAGAGCGAGCCAATGCAATATTTTCAACTCATTCGGCTCGAGCCAAGGATTCCGATGACATAAGTAACTTGGTTCACTGCCAGGCCGAGCGGGCAAGACTCGGTGATGTTGTAGATGTGGTGGGTACTACCATCCCCAGCGTTTCAGGTCTCTGTGACTTGCTCTTTGTGACAAATAGCAGAGCAAATAATGAGATAAAATCATACAATGAAACAATAAAAATGATTTTAATCTTAAAATATGACTTATTAATGCAGTGTCCTTGGAAAGCCTGTGGAGGCCCCATCTAATAAGTTATAGGGGTCATGCACCAATAGTGGTGAAATTCACCAAAATCCAATTCCAAATTCCAACATATAAAAGTGACACATGTAAATTATTTGACGGGACCTACACAGGCTTTCCAAGGGCAGACCTTTTTCAGGGTAAATGTGAATATTGATTAGTTGTAATGTATGTCAACTTGTCAGAGCGTGTTTCCTGGGTTGTCAGAGGGTGTTCCTGAAATTTATTTAGCCAGCATGGAAAAACAGACCTATCTCGTACGTGATGGGATCCGAACCCTGGACATGCTCTCTTTAGGGTTTGGCCCAAACAAAGATCGCTTCAGCTCCTGTAGGCCTGCAATCACCACAAGCGTTGGTGGTATAGTGGCGAGCATAGCTGCCTTCCAAGCAGTTGACCCGGGTTCGATTCCCGGCCAACGCATTTCATTAGCCTTTGGCTGAAATCCTTATGTTATCCGAACCCTGGACGTGCTCTCTTTAGGGTTTGGCCCAAACAAAGATCGCTTCAGCTCCTGTAGGCCTATCAGCGTCTCATGTGCTTTGAGCATTCCTACTGTCCGATCAAGCCCGCATCCACCACATGCGTTGTCCCCTGACCTGGGTTTGATTCCCGACCAATGCAGCAGATGTGCTCTTTTACGGCAGGCGACTTGCTCTTTTTTTAAGCATCAGCTCGGTTTGCCACCATGATCACACCCACAATACAGTTATTTGCATTGGTGGTTCAGTAGTAGATTTCTTGCCTCTCATGCGGTAGACTGGGGTTCGATCCCCGGTCCATGCAGGGCTGCGTGTTCTGTTACTTCAGAAGTGCGTTCTTTAATCTGAAATTTGAAGCTTAAGCGTAAGTGGCTCGAAGGAGCTCCATTTGAGTGTGCCACGAAAGGTTCTCTTGTAATCCATCCTGTACCTGCTTCTAAACCCTGATTCCAAGTAAATGTACAATTATCAACAAGAAATTGCAGGGCATTGGTGGTTCAATGGTAGAATTCTCGCCTGCCATGCGGGGGATCCGGGTCCGATTCCCGGCCAATGCAAGGACAGACTGTTTTTAAATAAGGTGTGTGGTTCTTGTTTGAGGGAGCATTCATCAAATACCTATGAAACAGCCGATATTATCCTAGTGAAAGAGACTTCATTTGAAAATGTATTTGTAGACTTGCACATTTTATCAGGTCTGGCACTGGACGTTTAGATCAAGGGTGCACAATCCTGCTCCTGGCGATCGACCATCCTGCAAATGTCAGTTCCAACTCTAATCAAACACACCTGCCTTTAATTTTCAAGCTATCCTGAAGACTTTAATTTTGTTGCTTCAGAAATTAAGTTGCTTCAGGTGTGTTTGATTAGAGTTGGAGTTGAACTTTGCAGGACAGTCGATCGCCAGGAGCAGGGTTGTGCACCCTTGATCTAAAACGTCCAGTGCCGGGGGGCTTCTGGGACCAGGGTTGGGAAGCAACGGTCTAAAAATCTGCAGTTGGTGCCAAGGCTTGGCAGTTTGAAGGCTCGGTCAGGCACAGCGCAGGCCACCTGTCCTTCCTTTGATAGGGGTGGGGGTCACCGTTGATGAGGATGGTCGAGAGAGAAATGGTAACTTGGCCGGCAGCGTGGGTCTTCATACTTACCTGGCAGGGGTGACAACATGATCAAGAAGGCGGTTCACCCAGGATGAGGCTTGTCCATTGCACTCCGGTCATGCTGATTTCTGCGAATTCCCCAAATGTGGGAATCTCGACTGCATAATTTATGGTACTGGGGGACTGCGTTCGCGCTCTCCCCTGGAAAAGCTGGTTAAACAAAGCAGATCGGTCTTTATTATTTTGTTAGATTTTTTTCTTTTTTTTATATGTGCAATATTCAGTGGCGTTGCAGATAGGAGAGGGTTCTATCATCCCCAGTGTTTCTGGTCTCTGTGAAAAGTCTGCCGCCCCACCAGTTATGGGCAATTTAGTTGAAATTTCTCACAGACCTCACTTTTACACTCGACTTACTGTTGACCGTCTGTAGCTGTTTTCATGCTTGTTTGGTTGTCCTCTACATATCAGTATTCTTTTTTCGACTTACAGCGCCATCAAGTGGCCAGTCACAGCACCCTTTTTGCCTGATCACAGACTTGAAAATTTAAACTAAATTGCCCTGTACATAGGTCTGCCGATTTGGGTGAAATTATCTCATTCCTTTCTAGAGTTATAGCTTAGCAACCTCGGCCAAAGCGACATTAGAACGTTTTGAGGTCCCTCGCCAAGGTGAATGGAACCTCTGGGTGAATGGAAATGTTTTTGATGATTGCTGACAGTCAGACTCAGATAATCTTTATTGCGCTGATTTGGGTCGCTGGACCAAATGTCTGGTGCTAGTTCGCAAAAGGGAGTTTCCCAAAAATCTAAAATAGCCAAACATTTCGTTAGAGAGCGAGCCAATGCAATATTTTCAACTCATTCGGCTCGAGCCAAGGATTCGATGACATAAGTAACTTGGTTCACTGCCAGGCCGAGCGGGGCAAGACTCGGTGATGTTGTAGATGTGGTGGGTACTACCATCCCCCAGCGTTCAGGTCTCTGTGACTTGCTCTTTGTGACAAATAGCAGAGCAAATAATGAGATAAAATCATACAATGAAACAATAAAATGATTTTAATCTTAAAATATGACTTATTAATGCAGTGTCCTTGGAAAGCCTGTGGAGGCCCCATCTAATAAGTTATAGGGGATCATGCACCAATAGTGGTGAAATTCACCAAAATCCAATTCCAAATTCCAACATATAAAAGTGACACATGTAAATTATTTGACGGGACCTACACAGGCTTTCCAAGGGCAGACCTTTTTCAGGGTAAATGTGAATATTGATTAGTTGTAATGTATGTCAACTTGTCAGAGCGTGTTTCCTGGGTTGTCAGAGGGTGTTCCTGAAATTTATTTAGCCAGCATGGAAAAACAGACCTATCTCGTACGTGATGGGATCCGAACCCTGGACATGCTCTCTTTAGGGTTTGGCCCAAACAAAGATCGCTTCAGCTCCTGTAGGCCTGCAATCACCACAAGCGTTGGTGGTATAGTGGCGAGCATAGCTGCCTTCCAAGCAGTTGACCCGGGTTCGATTCCCGGCCAACGCATTTCATTAGCCTTTGGCTGAAATCCTTATGTTATCCGAACCCTGGACGTGCTCTCTTTAGGGTTTGGCCCAAACAAAGATCGCTTCAGCTCCTGTAGGCCTATCAGCGTCTCATGTGCTTTGAGCATTCCTACTGTCCGATCAAGCCCGCATCCACCACATGCGTTGTCCCCTGACCTGGGTTTGATTCCCGACCAATGCAGCAGATGTGCTCTTTTACGGCAGGCGACTTGCTCTTTTTTTAAGCATCAGCTCGGTTTGCCACCATGATCACACCCACAATACAGTTATTTGCATTGGTGGTTCAGTAGTAGATTTCTTGCCTCTCATGCGGTAGACTGGGGTTCGATCCCCGGTCCATGCAGGGCTGCGTGTTCTGTTACTTCAGAAGTGCGTTCTTTAATCTGAAATTTGAAGCTTAAGCGTAATTGGCTCGAAGGAGCTCCATTTGAGTGTGCCACGAAAGGTTCTCTTGTAATCCATCCTGTACCTGCTTCTAAACCCTGATTCCAAGTAAATGTACAATTATCAACAAGAAATTGCAGGGCATTGGTGGTTCAATGGTAGAATTCTCGCCTGCCATGCAGGGGATCCGGGTCCGATTCCCGGCCAATGCAAGGACAGACTCTTTTTAAATAAGGTGTGTGGTTCTTGTTTGAGGGAGCATTCATCAAATACCTATGAAACAGCCGATATTATCCTAGTGAAAGAGACTTCATTTGAAAATGTATTTGTAGACTTGCACATTTTATCAATGGCACTGGACGTTTTAGATCAAGGGTGCACAATCCTGCTCCTGGCGATCGACCATCCTGCAAATGTCAGTTCCAACTCTAATCAAACACACCTGCCTTTAATTTTCAAGCTATCCTGAAGACTTTAATTTTGTTGCTTCAGAAATTAAGTTGCTTCAGGTGTGTTTGATTAGAGTTGAGTTGAACTTTGCAGGACAGTCGATCGCCAGGAGCAGGGTTGTGCACCCTTGATCTAAAACGTCCAGTGCCGGGGCTTCTGGGACCAGGGTTGGGAAGCAACGGTCTAAAATCTGCAGTTGGTGCCAAGGCTTGGCAGTTTGAAGGCTCGGTCAGGCACAGCGCAGGCCACCTGTCCTTCCTTTGATAGGGGTGGGGGTCACCGTTGATGAGGATGGTCGAGAGAAATGGTAACTTGGCCGGCAGCGTGGGTCTTCATACTTACCTGGCAGGGTGACAACATGATCAAGAAGGCGGTTCACCCAGGATGAGGCTTGTCCATTGCACTCGGTCATGCTGATTTCTGCGAATTCCCCAAATGTGGGAATCTCGACTGCATAATTTATGGTACTGGGGACTGCGTTGCGCTCCCTGGAAAAGCTGGTTAAACAAAGCAGATCGGTCTTTATTATTTTGTTCTTTTTTTTATATGTGCAATATTCAGTGACGTTGCAGATAGGAGAGGGGTTCTATCATCCCCCAGTGTTTCTGGTCTCTGTGAAAAGTCTGCCGCCCCACCAGTTATGGGCAATTTAGTTGAAATTTCTCACAGACCTCACTTTTACACTCGACTTACTGTTGACCGTCTGTAGCTGTTTTCATGCTTGTTTGGTTGTCCTCTACATATCAGTATTCTTTTTTTTTCGACTTACAGCGCCATCAAGTGGCCAGTCACAGCACCCTTTTTTGCCTGATCACAGACTTGAAAATTTAAACTAAATTGCCCCTGTACATAGGTCTGCCGATTTGGGTGAAATTATCTCATTCCTTTCTAGAGTTATAGCTTAGCAACCTCGGCCAAACGACATTAGAACGTTTTGAGGTCCCCTCGCCAAGGTGAATGGAAACTCTGGGTGAATGGAAATGTTATTTTTTGATGATTGCTGACAGTCAGACTCCAGATAATCTTTATTGCGCTGATTTGGGTCGCGCTGGACCAAATGTCTGGTGCTAGTTCGCAAAAGGGAGTTTCCCAAAAAATCTAAAATAGCCAAACATTTCGTTAGAGAGACGAGCCAATGCAATATTTTCAACTCATTCGGCTCGAGCCAAGGATTCCGATGACATAAGTAACTTGGTTCACTGCCAGGCCGAACGGGGCAAGACTCGGTGATGTTGTAGATGTGGTGGGTACTACCATCCCCCAGCGTTTCAGGTCTCTGTGACTTGCTCTTTGTGACAAATAGCAGAGCAAATAATGAGATAAAATCATACAATGAAACAATAAAAATGATTTTAATCTTAAAATATGACTTATTAATGCAGTGTCCTTGGAAAGCCTGTGGAGGCCCCATCTAATAAGTTATAGGGGATCATGCACCAATAGTGGTGAAATTCACCAAAATCCAATTCCAAATTCCAACATATAAAAGTGACACATGTAAATTATTTGTGGGACCTACACAGGCTTTCCAAGGGCAGACCTTTTCAGGGTAAATGTGAATATTGATTAGTTGTAATGTATGTCAACTTGTCAGAGCGTGTTTCCTGGGTTGTCAGAGGGTGTTCCTGAAATTTATTTAGCCAGCATGGAAAAACAGACCTATCTCGTACGTGATGGGATCCGAACCCTGGACATGCTCTCTTTAGGGTTTGGCCCAAACAAAGATCGCTTCAGCTCCTGTAGGCCTGCAATCACCACAAGCGTTGGTGGTATAGTGGCGAGCATAGCTGCCTTCCAAGCAGTTGACCCGGGTTCGATTCGCCAAGCATTTCATTAGCCTTTGGCTGAAATCCTTATGTTATCCGAACCCTGGACGTGCTCTCTTTAGGGTTTGGCCCAAACAAAGATCGCTTCAGCTCCTGTAGGCCTATCAGCGTCTCATGTGCTTTGAGCATTCCTACTGTCCGATCAAGCCCGCATCCACCACATGCGTTGTCCCTGACCTGGGTTTGATTCCCGACCAATGCAGCAGATGTGCTCTTTTACGGCAGGCGACTTGCTCTTTTTTTAAGCATCAGCTCGGTTTGCCACCATGATCACACCCACAATACAGTTATTTGCATTGGTGGTTCAGTAGTAGATTTCTTGCCTCTCATGCGGGAGACTGGGGTTCGATCCCCGGTCCATGCAGGGCTGCGTGTTCTGTTACTTCAGAAGTGCGTTCTTTAATCTGAAATTTGAAGCTTAGCGTAATTGGCTCGAAGGAGCTCCATTTGAGTGTGCCACGAAAGGTTCTCTTGTAATCCATCCTGTACCTGCTTCTAAACCCTGATTCCAAGTAAATGTACAATTATCAACAAGAAATTGCAGGGCATTGGTGGTTCCGCCTGCCATGGCCAATGCAAGGACAGACTGTTTTTAAATAAGGTGTGTGGTTCTTGTTTGAGGGAGCATTCATCAAATACCTATGAAACAGCCGATATTATCCTAGTGAAAGAGACTTCATTTGAAAATTGCTCCTGGCGATCGACCATCCTGCAAATGTCAGTTCCAACTCTAATCAAACACACCTGCCTTTAATTTTCAAGCTATCCTGAAGACTTTCATTTTGTTGCTTCAGAAATTAAGTTGCTTCAGGTGTGTTTGATTAGAGTTGGAGTTGAACTTTGCAGGACAGTCGATCGCCAGGAGCAGGGTTGTGCACCCTGATCTAAAACGCCCAGTCCCTTCTGGGACCAGGGTTAAGCAACGGTCTAAAAATCTGCAGTTGGTGCCAAGGCTTGGCAGTTTGAAGGCTCGGTCAGGCACAGCGCAGGCCACCTGTCCTTCCTTTGATAGGGGTGGGGTCACCGTTGATGAGGATGGTCGAGAGAAAATGGTAACAGCGGCAGCGTGGGTCTTCATACTTACCTGGCAGGGGTGACAACATTGTCCATTGCACTCCGGTCATGCTGATTTCGAATTCCCCAAATGTGGGAATCTCGACTGCATAATTTATGGTACTGGGGGATCGTTTCTCCCTGGAAAAGCTGGTTAAACAAAGCAGATCGGTCTTTATTATTTTGTTAGATTTTTTCTTTTTTTTATATGTGCAATATTCAGTGGCAGATAGGAGATGGGTTCTGTCATCCCCAGTGTTTCTGGTCTCTGTGAAAAGTCTGCCGCCCCACCAGTTATGGGCAATTTAGTTGAAATTTCTCACAGACCTCACTTTTACACTCGACTTACTGTTGACCGTCTGTAGCTGTTTTCATGCTTGTTTGGTTGTCCTCTACATATCAGTATTCTTTTCGACTTTACAGCGCCATCAAGTGGCCAGTCACAGCACCCTTTTTGCCTGATCACAGACTGACTGAAATTTAAACTAAATTGCCCCTGTACATAGGTCTGCCGATTTGGGTGAAATTATCTCATTCCTTTCTAGAGTTATAGCTTAGCAACCTCGCCAAACGACATTAGAACGTTTTGAGGTCCCTCGCCAAAGGTGAATGGAAACTCTGGGTGAATGGAAATGTTTTTTGATGATTGCTGACAGTCAGACTCCAGATAATTTTATTGCGCTGATTTGGGTCGCTGGACCAAATGTCTGGTGCTAGTTCGCAAAGGGAGTTTCCAAAAATCTAAAATAGCCAAACATTTCGTTAGAGGCGAGCCAATGCAATATTTTCAACTCATTCGGCTCGAGCCAAGGATTCCGATGACATAAGTAACTTGGTTCACTGCCAGGCGAGGGCAAGACTCGGTGATGTTGTAGATGTGGTGGGTACTACCATCCCCAGCGTTTCAGGTCTCTGTGACTTGCTCTTTGTGACAAATAGCAGAGCAAATAATGAGATAAAATGATACAATGAAACAATAAAAATTATTTTAATCTTAAATATGACTTATTAATGCAGTGTCCTTGGAAAGCCTGTGGAGGCCCCATCTAATAAGTTATAGGGATCATGCACCAATAGTGGTGAAATTCACCAAAATCCAATTCCAAATTCCAACATATAAAAGTGACACATGTAAATTATTTGTGGGACCTACACAGGCTTTCCAAGGGCAGACCTTTTTCAGGGTAAATGTGAATATTGATTAGTTATAATGTATGTCAACTTGTCAGGCGTGTTTCCTGGGTTGTCAGAGGGTGTTCCTGAAATGTATTTAGCCAGCATGGAAAAACAGACCTATCTCGTACGTGATGGGATCCGAACCCTGGACATGCTCTCTTTAGGGGTTTGGCCCAAACAAAGATCGCTTCAGCTCTCCTGTAGGCCTGCAATCACCACAAGCGTTGGTGGTATAGTGGCGAGCATAGCTGCCTTCCAAGCAGTTGACCGGGTTCGATTCCCCGATGCATTTCATTAGCCTTTGGCTGAAATCCTTATGTTATCCGAACCCTGGAGCGTGCTCTCTTTAGGGTTTGGCCCAAACAAAGATCGCTTCAGCTCCTGTAGGCCTATCAGCGTCTCATGTGCTTTGAGCATTCCTACTGTCCGTTCAAGCCCGCATCCACCACATGCGTTGTCCCCTGACCTGGGTTTGATTCCCGACCAATGCAGCAGATGTGCTCTTTACGGCAGGCGACTTGCTCTTTTTAAGCATCAGCTCGGTTTGCCACCATGATCACACCCACAATACAGTTATTTGCATTGGTGGTTCAGTAGTAGATTTCTTGCCTCTCATTCCGCGGGAGACTGGGGTTCGATCGGTCCATGCAGGAGCTGTGTTCTGTTACTTCAGAAGTGCGTTCTTTAATCTGAAATTTGAAGCTTAAGCTGGCTCGAAGGAGCTCCATTTGAGTGTGCCACTAAAGGTTCTCTTGTAATCCATCCTGTACCTGCTTCTAAACCCTGATTCCCAGTAAATGTACAATTACCAACAAGAAATTGCAGGGCATTGGTGGTTCAATGGTAGAATTCTCGCCTGCCATGCGGGATCCGGGTCCGATTCCCGGCCAATGCAAGGACAGACTGTTTTTAAATAAGGTGTGTGGTTCTTGTTTGAGGGAGCATTCATCAAATACCTATGAAACAGCCGATATTATCCTAGTGAAAGAGACTTCCTTTGAAAATGTATTTGTAGACTTGCACATTTCTCGTCCCAGGCACTGGGCGTTTTAGATCAAGGGTGCACAATCCTGCTCCTGGCGATCGACCATCCTGCAAATGTCAGTTCCAACTCTAATCAAACACACCTGCCTTTAATTTTCAAGCTATCCTGAAGACTTTAATTTTGTTGCTTCAGAAATTAAGTTGCTTCAGGTGTGTTTGATTAGAGTTGGAGTTGAACTTTGCAGGACAGTCGATCGCCAGGAGCAGGGTTGTGGATTGATCTAAGAGTGCAGTGGGACCAGGGTTGGGAAGCAAACGGTCTAAAATCTGCAGTTGGTGCCAAGGCTTGGCAGTTTGAAGGCTCGGTCAGGCACAGCGCAGGCCACCTGTCCTTCCTTTGATAGGGGTGGGGGTCACCGTTGATGAGGATGGTCGAGAGAGAAATGGTAACTTGGCCGGCAGCGTGGGTCTTCATACTTACCTGGCAGGGGTGACAACATGATCAAGAAGGCGGTTCACCCAGGATGAGGCTTGTCCATTGCACTCCGGTCATGCTGATCTCTGCGAATTCCCCAAATGTGGGAATCTCGACTGCATAATTTATGGTACTGGGGGACTGCGTTCGCGCTCTCCCCTGGAAAAGCTGGTTAAACAAAGCAGATCGGTCTTTATTATTTTGTTAGATTTTTTTTTTATATGTGCAATATTCAGTGACGTTGCAGATAGGAGAGGGGTTCTATCATCCCCCAGTGTTTCTGGTCTCTGTGAAAAGTCTGCCGCCCCACCAGTTATGGGCAATTTAGTTGAAATTTCTCACAGACCTCACTTTTACACTCGACTTACTGTTGACCGTCTGTAGCTGTTTTCATGCTTGTTTGGTTGTCCTCTACATATCAGTATTCTTTTTTTTTCGACTTACAGCGCCATCAAGTGGCCAGTCACAGCACCCTTTTTGCCTGATCACAGACTTGAAAATTTAAACTAAATTGCCCCTGTACATAGGTCTGCGATTTGGGTGAAATTATCTCATTCCTTTCTAGAGTTATAGCTTAGCAACCTCGGCCAAGCGACATTAGAACGTTTTGAGGTCCCTCGCCAAGGTGAATGGAAACTCTGGGTGAATGGAAATGTTTTTGATGATTGCTGACAGTCAGACTCCAGATAATCTTTATTAAGCTGATTTGGGTGGCTGGACCAAATGTCTGGTGCTAGTTCGCAAAGGGAGTTTCCCAAAAATCTAAAATAGCCAAACATTTCGTTAGAGGCGAGCCAATGCAATATTTTCAACTCATTCGGCTCAGCAAAGGATTCCGATGACATAAGTAACTTGGTTCACTGCCAGGCGAGGGGCAAGACTCGGTGATGTTGTAGATGTGGTGGGTACTACCATCCCCAGCGTTTCAGGTCTCTGTGACTTGCTCTTTGTGACAAATAGCAGAGCAAATAATGAGATAAAATCATACAATGAAACAATAAAAATGATTTTAATCTTAAAATATGACTTATTAATGCAGTGTCCTTGGAAAGCCTGTGGAGGCCCCATCTAATAAGTTATAGGGGATCATGCACCAATAGTGGTGAAATTCACCAAAATCCAATTCCAAATTCCAACATATAAAAGTGACACATGTAAATTATTTGTGGGACCTACACAGGCTTTCCAAGGGCAGACCTTTTCAGGGTAAATGTGAATATTGATTAGTTGTAATGTATGTCAACTTGTCAGGCGTGTTTCCTGGGTTGTCAGAGGGTGTTCCTGAAATTTATTTAGCCAGCATGGAAAACAGACCTATCTCGACGTGATGGGATCCGAACCCTGGACATGCTCTCTTTAGGGTTTGGCCCAAACAAAGATCGCTTCAGCTCCTGTAGGCCTGCAATCACCACAAGCGTTGGTGGTATAGTGGCGAGCATAGCTGCCTTCCAAGCAGTTGACCCGGGTTCGATTCCCGGCCGATGCATTTCATTAGCCTTTGGCTGAAATCCTTATGTTATCCGAACCCTGGACGTGCTCTCTTTAGGGTTTGGCCCAAACAAAGATCGCTTCAGCTCCTGTAGGCCTATCAGCGTCTCATGTGCTTTGAGCATTCCTACTGTCCGTTCAAGCCCGCATCCACCACATGCGTTGTCCCCTGACCTGGGTTTGATTCCCGACCAATGCAGCAGATGTGCTCTTTTACGGCAGGCGACTTGCTCTTTTTTTAAGCATCAGCTCGGTTTGCCACCATGATCACACCCACAATACAGTTATTTGCATTGGTGGTTCAGTAGTAGATTTCTTGCCTCTCATGCGGGAGACTGGGGTTCGATCCCCGGTCCATGCAGGGCTGCGTGTTCTGTTACTTCAGAAGTGCGTTCTTTAATCTGAAACTTGAAGCTTAAGCGTAATTGGCTCGAAGGAGCTCCATTTGAGTGTGCCACGAAAGGTTCTCTTGTAATCCATCCTGTACCTGCTTCTAAACCCTGATTCCAAGTAAATGTACAATTATCAACAAGAAATTGCAGGGCATTGGTGGTTCAATGGTAGAATTCTCGCCTGCCATGCGGGGGATCCGGGTCCGATTCCCGGCCAATGCAAGGACAGACTGTTTTTAAATAAGGTGTGTGGTTCTTGTTTGAGGGAGCATTCATCAAATACCTATGAAACAGCCGATATTATCCTAGTGAAAGAGACTTCATTTGAAAATGTATTTGTAGACTTGCACATTTTATCAGGTCCCAGAAGCCCCCTGGCACTGGACGTTTTAGATCAAGGGTGCACAATCCTGCTCCTGGCGATCGACCATCCTGCAAATGTCAGTTCCAACTCTAATCAAACACACCTGCCTTTAATTTTCAAGCTATCCTGAAGACTTTAATTTTGTTGCTTCAGAAATTAAGTTGCTTCAGGTGTGTTTGATTAGAGTTGGAGTTGAACTTTGCAGGACAGTCGCCAGGAGCAGGGTTGTGCACCCTTGATCTAAAACGTCCAGTGCCGGGGGGCTTCTGGGACCAGGGTTGGGAAGCAACGGTCTAAAAATCTGCAGTTGGTGCCAAGGCTTGGCAGTTTGAAGGCTCGGTCAGGCACAGCGCAGGCCACCTGTCCTTCCTTTGATAGGGGTGGGGGTCACCGTTGATGAGGATGGTCGAGAGAAATGGTAACTTGGCGGCAGCGTGGGTCTTCATACTTACCTGGCAGGGGTGACAACATGATCAAGAAGGCGGTTCACCCAGGATGAGGCTTGTCCATTGCACTCCGGTCATGCTGATTTCTGCGAATTCCCCAAATGTGGGAATCTCGACTGCATAATTTATGGTACTGGGGGACTGCGTTCGCGCTCTCCCCTGGAAAAGCTGGTTAAACAAAGCAGATCGGTCTTTATTATTTTGTTAGATTTTTTCTTTTTTTTTTTTATATGTGCAATATTCAGTGACGTTGCAGATAGGAGAGGGGTTCTATCATCCCCCAGTGTTTCTGGTCTCTGTGAAAAGTCTGCCGCCCCACCAGTTATGGGCAATTTAGTTGAAATTTCTCACAGACCTCACTTTTACACTCGACTTACTGTTGACCGTCTGTAGCTGTTTTCATGCTTGTTTGGTTGTCCTCTACATATCAGTATTCTTTTTTTTTCGACTTACAGCGCCATCAAGTGGCCAGTCACAGCACCCTTTTTTGCCTGATCACAGACTTGAAAATTTAAACTAAATTGCCCCTGTACATAGGTCTGCCGATTTGGGTGAAATTATCTCATTCCTTTCTAGAGTTATAGCTTAGCAACCTCGGCCAAACGACATTAGAACGTTTTGAGGTCCCCTCGCCAAGGTGAATGGAAACTCTGGGTGAATGGAAATGTTTTTTTTTGATGATTGCTGACAGTCAGACTCCAGATAATCTTTATTGCGCTGATTTGGGTCGCGCTGGACCAAATGTCTGGTGCTAGTTCGCAAAAGGGAGTTTCCCAAAAAATCTAAAATAGCCAAACATTTCGTTAGAGAGACGAGCCAATGCAATATTTTCAACTCATTCGGCTCGAGCCAAGGATTCCGATGACATAAGTAACTTGGTTCACCGCCAGGCCGAGCGGGGCAAGACTCGGTGATGTTGTAGATGTGGTGGGTACTACCATCCCCCAGCGTTTCAGGTCTCTGTGACTTGCTCTTTGTGACAAATAGCAGAGCAAATAATGAGATAAAATGATACAATGAAACAATAAAAATTATTTTAATCTTAAAATATGACTTATTAATGCAGTGTCCTTGGAAAGCCTGTGGAGGCCCCATCTAATAAGTTATAGGGGATCATGCACCAATAGTGGTGAAATTCACCAAAATCCAATTCCAAATTCCAACATATAAAAGTGACACATGTAAATTATTTGACGGGACCTACACAGGCTTTCCAAGGGCAGACCTTTTTCAGGGTAAATGTGAATATTGATTAGTTATAATGTATGTCAACTTGTCAGAACGTGTTTCCTGGGTTGTCAGAGGGTGTTCCTGAAATGTATTTAGCCAGCATGGAAAAACAGACCTATCTCGTACGTGATGGGATCCGAACCCTGGACATGCTCTCTTTAGGGTTTGGCCCAAACAAAGATCGCTTCAGCTCCTGTAGGCCTGCAATCACCACAAGCGTTGGTGGTATAGTGGCGAGCATAGCTGCCTTCCAAGCAGTTGACCCGGGTTCGATTCCCGGCCGATGCATTTCATTAGCCTTTGGCTGAAATCCTTATGTTATCCGAACCCTGGACGTGCTCTCTTTAGGGTTTGGCCCAAACAAAGATCGCTTCAGCTCCTGTAGGCCTATCAGCGTCTCATGTGCTTTGAGCATTCCTACTGTCCGATCAAGCCCGCATCCACCACATGCGTTGTCCCTGACCTGGGTTTGATTCCCGACCAATGCAGCAGATGTGCTCTTTTACGGCAGGCGACTTGCTCTTTTTTTAAGCATCAGCTCGGTTTGCCACCATGATCACACCCACAATACAGTTATTTGCATTGGTGGTTCAGTAGTAGATTTCTTGCCTCTCATGCGGGAGACTGGGGTTCGATCCCCGGTCCATGCAGGGCTGCGTGTTCTGTTACTTCAGAAGTGCGTTCTTTAATCTGAAACTTGAAGCTTAAGCGTAATTGGCTCGAAGGAGCTCCATTTGAGTGTGCCACGAAAGGTTCTCTTGTAATCCATCCTGTACCTGCTTCTAAACCCTGATTCCCAGTAAATGTACAATTATCAACAAGAAATTGCAGGGCATTGGTGGTTCAATGGTAGAATTCTCGCCTGCCATGCGAGGATCGGGTCCGATTCGGCCAATGCAAGGACAGACTGTTTTAAATAAGGTGTGTGGTTCTTGTTTGAGGGAGCATTCATCAAATACCTATGAAACAGCCGATATTATCCTAGTGAAAGAGACTTCATTTGAAAATGTATTTGTAGACTTGCACATTTTATCAGGTCCCAGAAGCCCCCTGGCACTGGACGTTTTAGATCAAGGGTGCACAATCCTGCTCCTGGCGATCGACCATCCTGCAAATGTCAGTTCCAACTCTAATCAAACACACCTGCCTTTAATTTTCAAGCTATCCTGAAGACTTTAATTTTGTTGCTTCAGAAATTAAGTTGCTTCAGGTGTGTTTGATTAGAGTTGGAGTTGAACTTTGCAGGACAGTCGATCGCCAGGAGCAGGGTTGTGCACCCTTGATCTAAAACGTCCAGTGCCGGGGGCTTCTGGGACCAGGGTTGAAGCAACGGTCTAAAATCTGCAGTTGGTGCCAAGGCTTGGCAGTTTGAAGGCTCGGTCAGGCACAGCGCAGGCCACCTGTCCTTCCTTTGATAGGGGTGGGGGTCACCGTTGATGAGGATGGTCGAGAGAGAAATGGTAACTTGGCCGGCAGCGTGGGTCTTCATACTTACCTGGCAGGGGTGACAACATGATCAAGAAGGCGGTTCACCCAGGATGAGGCTTGTCCATTGCACTCCGGTCATGCTGATCTCTGCGAATGGGGATGTGCTGAACTTAAGTGCATTTGATCCGCAACGTGATTGGCTGGTCACTTGCAAGCTATTGATTCCAAGTGTCCATGGAATATTTAATGCAATATTGTTAATGTTGTAAGTGTATGCATTGTTCGTGCACTGACTGTACTTTGCCACAGGTGGTTGCGCATCACACGTACATTAATAAAGTAGACATCTATTTTTTATCTGTGTGTTGTGTACAGTACTGTTACATGAAACATTTTACTTGTATGACATATTATAACTATCTGTGTGTACTCTACTGTTACATGAAAATATTACTTGTATTAGAACTACCTGTGTAGCATACATAGTATGTAGGATGTAATCCTTTTTGTCTTAAAATGCATCCTGTTTATACATTAATAAAGTAGCCATTCTTCTTACTATTGTTGTTGAATGCTTTATTAACTGAATCAGTTTGCAGTTACATAAAAATATCAAAGTTTGTAAATAAAATAAATAAAATAGTGTTTAAATGAAATATAAAATAAATAGCAAAATAAACAATACAGTTAGTTACATAAAAAATATTAAAGTTAGTAAATAAAATAAATAAAGCAAGTAAAATAGTGTTCAAATCAAATATAAAATAAATAGCAAAATAAAACAATACTAGCTATAAAATATTTGAGGTAGAGGAAATATAAAATGTAAACATTCGAGGTAGATGAAATATAAAATATTACTAGCATTAAGTAAAAAACCTAAAATTGTAAACAATACTAAAATTGACTTTTCGTTGACATGACACATTATTTGACACATTATTAAAGTTTAAACAACCAAAAAGTATACACAATATTCAATAAAAACTGTAGTTACAAAAAATGTAACAAAACAAAAAGTTTTTCACTGGAGTGCATCGACGACTGTGGTGAAATGTTTGTAACTGCTGTACAATACTGTGTCCAATCCTGCAGATGTAGACATAATTTTCACGTAACAGCCCTGGGGCCATACACAGTCATTATATTACATTCAGCCAGAGCTCAGGGAGCTTCATAAAATGCATCTTCCCCTTTCTCTACTCAAACTACACAAGCTAGATGAAAGGCAGGGTAACAAACTGCAAGCACAGTCACTATATATTACAGAGATCTGCCATTGTAAGACGAATGACAAAGTTACTAAACTAATTGCTTTGGGTGCCACCACGTATTTAATTTCAAACCTCAACACAAGATTGGTCGGAAGACTGCAACATATTGCTTGAATGTTCGAAACAAACTAAGATACTAGTCTGTAGTATATAAGCTTACACTAACTGGTCTTGAGGAATACGTTAACTATTTAATACAGCAACAATCCTACTTTTATTAAAATCAAATATTATATATTTAACTTACACTTTTCATTTTACTCCTGATCTCATCAACAAAATGGTGTACATCAGTGTCCTTGGCAATGAAGGTACCATCAAAATATGGTTCTTTTGACCTTAATAGAATAAGAAAAAGATTATGTTGAGTGTCAGACATATTTTTATCTTATAATTTTACATTAAGTAAAATAATTACAAGAGTAAAACAACTAACCCTTTTGACTGATAAAATCGGTATAGTTTTCTGTTGTCATCTGCACAAAGAGCAAGGGTGTTCGGTGTACATGCCGGGCAGGTGAAATGCTCTACACTGGCCATTTTCTTACACTGGTACTAGCAGAATGTGTATTCAATAAAGCTTCTTTGGAATACATCTCCATGTATGTTCCCAGCCTGTACATTAGATTAGAGAAGAGTCAAATGAAATAGCTACACTAATATTCTTCCATCTTTACTTAAGGCAACTTTGATCCAGACTGACCTTACCCTTCTAAAGTGACAAGTCCTCCTCTCCGACATCTGCAAAAAACCCTGTCTTGATAAATTGGGTGCAATGGTTTTCATTTCTCAAATGTACTGAAGACATTGTGTCAGCATTCACAGATGCTGGCCAATACCCACTTCTTATTAGGTCACTCATGTCAGGTGTCCACTGTGCCAGACATGTTTTGCACAACACATTTGGCAAATGCAAATCATATCTACCTAAAATTCAAATATAGAACAATATTTGGTTATTTAAAAAAAACTAAGGAATAAGAATGAATTAAAATATAAAACCATAAGTTCCTACCATTTCTGAAAACCAAAATGATTGCTCTGCCAGCTGATTCAGTAATTATTACATTACTACATTACATTACTGAAATTCCCTCAATGCAGGACTCCCTGTTATGAAGGGTGAGTTTTTTGTGAATGTGTATGTCACAATCCATACACAGCCACTCTTCTGGCATGCAGTCTTTGCAGGGAATGATGTCAGGAGATGTACAGTGGCTGCAGTTATATTCTGGACCCACATTGCAGGACAGCAAGCAGTTTATGTGATAGGACCTGGCTTTCCACCACTCCTCTAGGGCTACAGATTGGCGTAAGCACCATGATTTGGATGTTGAAGGATACTTGTTTATGCCTTAAACATTTGCTGAGGTCAGAATATCCTGCAGTTTCTGCATCTCACTGTCTGTAAGATAGAAACAAACAAACAAAAAAATCCTTTCAGGCTTATGGCAAACTTGCTTAATTACAGTAAGGTGAAATCTTACCAAATAAGTGTTCAGAGCAGTTTGATTGGGTAACTGTGGGAACCTCTGTAATTGATTCTAAAGGAGTAGCGTCCTCACTGCCAACTACAGATACTACTAAAAAAGTAGTTAGAAAGGAAAAAGATGACACTTGTTTTGTCTTTTTAACATATAATACAGCAGGGGTTCTCAACTCTGGCCCTTGAGATCCACTTTACTGAGTTGAGCTCCAACCTTGATTAAATTCACAATTCCATTGCTCTCTAAAGGTTTTTTCCCCACTCATAGTCTGCACATAATCTGGAATTGTTAGCAGCATTTAATTTACTACCACAAAAGTGAGAGAAAACTTACAGTACTGGAATATTGTTACTGCATGTTAATGGATCAATAAAGTGAAATATTTATTCTTCAATCTACTTAACAGAAGAACAGGAAAACATTGGGGAACAAAATTCCTGCTTCAAATTCTGTATGAACCTGACACTGATTGTTTCACTTAAATTTGATATCTTTGGATTTGCTTAGCATTACAGTAGTTGTGCTGAAGTTAACATCTTAGGATGTGTTTACAGTCATAGTTTTATAACAAATACACATTTAAAAATAGATGAAGCTAATAACATAAGAAATCCACCATTGGATGTTTCTGATGGCACAGTTTAACATGCAGTATTTAAATGACACATTTATTAAAAAGAACACCCTATTGAGTTAACAATCTTCAAACTATATACAATAGGCAGAGTTACACTCTGTTAAGAAAGATTGTTTGGTGACTAATCACAAATAATCTTGGAAGACATACCTTCAGCTACCTGTAGCTGAAGCTCGTTTCCAAGTCTCTCCACTTCTGCTTTTTTTAAGCAGTGGACGTCCTTCAGCATCTTTCTCCACCCATCAAACATTAAATTTATTACAAGCGGACGTTGCTTTGCCCTTGGCTTCCTTTTCCTTTTCATAACAGAAAGTGAGCATTGTATGATAACACTGAAATATGGCCAACTCTTGAGCTGTTCATACAAATGTTGTGCTCTGATTCCCACAATTTAGTATTATCACCAAAGTTGCAAGATCACTGTCTCAATAAATATTCTCACTTTATTTTGAGCAAGAAGCTTGTCTGCGATAAATATAGCATCCGCTGCTCTCCCTCCGTCTTGCTGAGAAGCCATTTTAACAATACTATATTGCAAAGGAAGATAAAAACATGGTTAGACAAAAATAAGGATTGAGGACGGGGTGTATGGAGGCTATAGGGAGAGTCAGGAAAAAAGGCAGGCAAAGTATTTTGTACAGTGAGAGAGAATAAGGTGAAAGAAAAATAAAGAATAGAGTAACAGTGCTTACTTGACAGTGAAGTTTTAGAAGAAGCTCTTAAAAGAGCTGTTGGTTTTCATACAAAGGTTTACACTAGGTGGAGGTAACACTAACAGGGAAGGGTGGTGTGTAAGAACAGGAGCTGTTGGACAAAGGAAAACATAATCAGCTAACTCGCCTGCAGCAAGTCTTGTTGGATTAGTCATATTATACATGCAGAACTGCAACAAAATAAAGAAGGTAATTGTGAAACTGTTATTGCACAATGCATATTAAGCATGTGTGAACTGCATGAATGAACAGTTGATCAGAATTCATAGAAATGAGTGACCTATATTGTTTAACCTATAGAATAATTATCTAAATACTGCAAGTTTCTGACAATTTTAAGCAGGACTGCATAACAGAAAAGAAAGTGCACTGGACGCAGATAATGTTTACATCATGTAAGTTAACTTTAATGCAAGTGCGCATAACATATCAACAAGCAGGGTTGGTTACAGATATTTATAAGTAAATAACTGTAATACTGTATAAGATTTCGATAAAAGGGGCAAAGCATAAAAAAACTGTGACAATTAATTCACTGACACTTTTTATAAACAGTGCTAAAACCGGCAATGCATATAGGCTACTATTTTATTTTAACAGAACACAATAATACTATTATTCACAATGTTTGTTTGTTATATTTTCACAAATATTCACAGTCCACACATGCAAATATGACGTTAGCTAGACTCTAACAGGATTCCTTAAATGACCGCGCTCGAAGAAAAAAAAATATGGTTTGAAATAACGTTATGACCCAACCGAGCCGTGACAGGCTGGTTCTTAGGTTGCGTCCAGGCACTGACCCGTCTGTGGCCTAATATGGTGATGTTATATTGCTAAAGTTACAATAAAGATCTAATATCATCACAAAAATCATAAACTTACCTTGTGCAGGGATTTTTGGAGAATGCACTAAATCACTTCTATTTGGTCGTTGGGAGTTGTTGGCATTGAGAAAATGATCGCCCCTGCTGGCACTCTTTTGGTAACTTCACCTTCATTGCATGTGTGTCATTTTCATGCCTAGAGGAGGCAAAAGCGTGACAATTACATGCATCCTCGAGTGGACCAGCGTGTCTTCTACACGCTTTGGCGTGATACCGGGTTGGTTCAAGATATCAAACATCTGCTTGCAAACCTTTCCACCGAGCAGTCTTCAGCAGAATCAACACATTGTTCACAAAACCATTTGCAGTTTGCATGAACTCTTAAAGCTTTTGAAGGAGTACATGTCAAAGTATTACAATTTTTAAAAACCTATTGTACTTGAGTTTATGATACACAGATTCATGATATAGGGAGTGAAACAAAATAATGTTCAGTAAAGTTATATAAAGCATTAAGAAAATCTTTAAAAACAATCTATGTCATCCCCACAGATCAAAATCTGTTACCCTGAAAAGTAACAGGGGTGACAGTAACAGGTTTGACGATTTCAAACTAATTTGTTAATTTGTAGCTAATAGTCAAGTTCACAAAAAGCACATGTTGTACACCCATGAAAGGATTTTCCTTGTAGATATTGATTATATTAAATGTAATATATAGTTGTTTGTCTACATTTTTTAAATGGTAACAGTATTGATATTACATGATGGCCCCCCTCAGTCAAGCCTCATAAATTGTCAAAAATCGAGCATTATAGAAGTGAGAGAGAAACGGGCTTGTGTTTTAAGTGTAATAATCCTGTTTGATAGATGGTGTAACATCCTAGCAGTGATGTCACTTGAATTTACATTATTTTACACGTTTTTTTTTATGAAGGTAACAGGATTGACATGAAATCATGGGACACCAATACAATTATGTATATTTTATAGAAAAAATATATAATTATGCCAAAAACATTGTTTGAAAATGAGTCAAATGAGTATTTAGAATAATATACAAATGTAATTGTTACAATATTTTGCCTTAATTTTGCTAATGAAAAGTCCTGCTGAAAAAGGAAAATCAAAGTGAGTGACACTCATATCATAGTGAGCTAAAACCTTACCCTTAAAATAAATATCATTATTTTAAATAATACAGTATTTGATTTATTCAATCTCAGTTTCCACAATGTAAGGGAAATAAATCAGCCAGATTTGATTGTGGTTAAAATGAATTTGTTGCAGTCTTTGATCTTGCTCTTCAGCTGAATTGTATAGGTATTTTGTTACTCTTCACTTTTAGTAAGGGTAGATGAGGAGTACTAACTTTGAGTACTGTCATATTTTGGTCAATTAAAAAGGTAAGGAAATGAACCATATTCTCTTATGCTGCAAATTTGTATTCTAAACAAAATTCCTAATATGAAAGAATATTATCACTGAAATGAATATGATCAGAAACAAGTTAAACATGATAGGACACCGATTTATTGATTTTCAGTGTGTATCTTTTACTCAAAAAGCTAATATTGTCATGTATCTGGTTACCACTCACTACAACTGCACATCACCCATGGACTACATCTCCCATCATGCACTGCACTCACACATCCCATCCACCATCACACCAATCACACAGCTGTCACCAATCACTCATTTGCCCTGATTGCCTCCCCACACCTGCACCTCATTCACACACTCACATATAAGCAGCACACATACACTCACCCATTGTGAAGTCTTGTTTTGCTATGCAACCATTTCCGAGCGTTTTTCCGTGTATGATTCCCCGTGTATGACCTGGACCGTTTACTGGACTCTGAATCTCCGCTGCCTGCCTACTGTAATCATATCTGCCCTGTTTACTGATTACCCCGAGTGTTTGCCGCCAGCCCCGATCATAAGCCTGAACTCTGACTCTGATTCTGCCTTGCCTACGTTGCGTTTGAAGCTAGTGTTTGAACTTTGCCTGTCTGACCTCCTCTCTGTATTAATAAAGCTGCTGTTGGATCTAACTACACTGCCTCTGCGTTACAAATATGGGGAGGAAAAAGTTTGTTAATCAATTTCCAATAGAGTCAAGTCAAGTCACCTTTATTTATATAGCGCTTTTAACAATACAAATTGTAACAAAGCACTGCACAATATAAAAATAGGCAAATTGTGTCAATAATGTAAAATTACAGGATTTAAAACTCAATTATTAGCTGAATGCATTTCATTATTGAGTTTAGTAATGGCATTGTCCAGCTTAGTTCAGTTTAAATAATATCTGTGCAATCCAGTCGATGATTGTGCTGGAAATGAAGTGTCCCCAACTAAGCAAGCCAGAGGCGACAGCAGCAAGGAACGAAAACTCCATCGGTGACAGAATGGAGAAAAAACCTTGGGAGAAACTAGGCTTAGTCGGGGGGCCAGTTCCCCTCCGGCCAGACGAATCAGTAGTTTGTTCCAACTGCAGCAAAGTCAGATTGTAAGTGGTAAAAGGAGCACCTGTTTGCAGGCAGTTGGATTGTTTATATTATAGTCATATTTTAACCATTAACCAACTATTTTAACCATTTATGTTTTCAATTCAGACATTCAAATTCAATTTTTTTAAAACCCACCAATGTACAAATTCATTTTAACCAAAATGTTACGTCTCCCTAATTATTTGGCGTCTAGGGTTTTGGGAGGCAACACAAAACATTTAATAAGTAAAAGGATATTTAAGCTAAAACACTTTTCCCTGCTGTGAAGGCATTGTGTGTGCGATTAGAAAGCAGACAGAGGCAAAACTGAATATCAAGATTGCGTTTAGTGAGAAATAATTCAATATTACAAAGCTCACAATTAATAATAATAATAATAATAATAATAATAATACAAACAACCCCAAAATACCTTCAAACAAACATCTATTTACAAATTATATACAAATGTAATTGATTAAGGACAACAACAGTGAGGGATAAGAGTGGTGCTAAAGAAAAGAAAATAATAAAACAAAACCCCCTAACTAGCACAGATCAAAGCTAAGCTAAACAAAGAAATCAAGGAAAATAACATCTTCGGCGTAGAACGCCACTAACTATGCTGACTGACAAACAAAATACAGAAGTTGGCACTTGCTCATAAACTAGTGTGTTTAGACAACTTTACCCTGCGTGTAGTACGATGTAAGTCACGTGACATGCTGAACTGGACCCATCACTACATGTCGAGAAGGACTTGAATAAACTTGGATAAACCGAGGCTCGAGTCACAGCAAACGAACAGTACAGTTTCACAAAGAAAAAAGCCAAGCAAAAAAAAACTACAACCAAAATCAGGAGTAAAACCACAGCAGACGTGGGAGAGCCAACAAATGAAAAGCAAACACTCTCCCGAACTCGCGTCACATCCGGGTCTTTATACGCGCCCCCTAACGCCTGATTGGTCCTCCACGCGTAGAGTAGAATTGATGATTGACGGAAGCATAGTCCAATCACAGGGCCTGTGAGGTGAGAGTAAGAGGAGAGAGAGAAAAGAGCAAAAATATCCCTCCCAGACCATACGGGACGTAACACAAAATATAAGATATTTAAAATATTTAAAAAAAATAGGTTCACTGACCCAAAAAAGATTGGCCTGCTGGAACACGGAGCGGTTGGAGTGAGGCCTCCTGAGTGAGGCCTCCTAAAATGCGGCTGGAATGCATTTCCAGACCAAATAATCAGTGTAAACGGTAAGTGAATCAATACATATTTAGGGCTTTAATTTGTATAATTGTTATGATCGACAATATTCATCTTATTATTACTTAACGTTAAGTTAGTCAAATGTTTATAATAGTGAAGGGAATTTGTTAATTTTCAGTCTTCCTTAGGTTGGCGAAAGTCAACCTTTCGATTTTAATTATTTTAAAATATTAGCCTTGTGAAAGAAATCCTACATGCGTTTGATTTCTTATTACCTCACAGAGATGATCACGAAATGTAAAAAATTCTGTTCAACAATTGTAAACTCATTTTCCTTTAACATAATACAGAGAGCCTCGGCCAATTAAAAATGCAGAGCATCAGTGAATAGAGATGCATAAATGTCGACTCCATCAAAACCTAAGGCGTTACACTGTTATTGAGAGATATTGATAGTTCAAATTTAAAATTGAATCCACTTAGATTTGCTATTATATAATTTTGCTTTGTTTCTCTTACTTTTGTAATATTAACATTAATTTTTAAATCATCCAACAAATTATCATTTTTTGTTAAAGGGATAGTTCACCCAAAAATATAAATTCTGCCATTAATTACTCACCCTTATGTTGTTCCAAACCCGTAAGACCTTCCTTCATCTTCGGAACACAAATTAAGATATTTTTAATGAAATTTGAGAGTTATCTGACCCTCTGTAACAGCCGGGGTTCAAACTTGGGTCTTTGGTGCAAGAATCTTAGACTCCACCACTGAGACACTGAAGGGAGTTGAACCCAATAGTCAGACGAGTTTATTAACAAAAACAGCAAAAAGGGTAAAAAAAACTTTTCTTAATGAACGCCACAAAACAGAAAATCTTCAGTCCAAACAGGATCCAAAAGGAGAAAACAATCTCCAATACAAAAACTCAGAGGAAAAAACACCAGAAACAGCAATAATAGACATAGGAAAACAATCCAAAAAAGGCTTTCTGAGCTTACTATTTAGAGCTAGAGTAGACTTACGGCAGCAACTGGCTAAGAACAACAATAACCAAGCAAAGAAACAAAGGAAACGATCAGCTTAAATACACTGCCCAGAATGAGGCACATGTTAAAACAATGACACTGATTACAAGAGGCACAAGTTGACATGAGAGTTCCATAGGAACCTCTAGTGGCCAAAATAAAACAAAGCAAATACTCTGACACCCTCGCATAGACAGCTAGGGTACTACCACGTTCAAGGCCCAGAAAAGTACCAAGATGATCAACAAAGTAGTTAATGTGACATCAGTGGTTCAACTGTAATTTTATGAAGCTATGAGAATACTTTGTTGTACAAAGAAAACAAAAATAACAATTTATTCAGCAATTTTTACACCTGAGTTACCGTCTTCCACCATTTTGGAGAGTACCCCAGAACGTAACCGGAGTTATAGTCTATTCCATAAAACTTACTTAACCGTAATATTCATTTATTAAATGTAATAATCAAAAAAATCTGAGCCATTCTTTTGTCTGCAAGATGGGATCTGAGTGGACTAGAGATGATTTGGAAAAGTCAGAATAACATTCAAATGGTTACAGTCTATTCCATAAAACTTACTTAACCGTAATATTAATCTATTCAATGTAATAATCTAAAAAAATCTGAGCCATTCTTTGGTCTGCAAGATGGGATCTGAGTGGACTAGGGATGATTCGGACCAAATCAGAATAACATTCATATTGTTATAGTCTATTCCATAAAATGTACTTAACCGTAATATTAATTTATTAAATGCAATAATCTAAAAAATCTGAGCCATTCTTTTGTCTGCAAGATGGGATCTGAGTGGACTAGAGATGATTCGGACCAAATCAGAATAACATTCATATTGTTTTAGTCTATTCCATAAAACTTACTTAACCGTAATATTAATTTGTTAAATGTGATAATCTAAAAAATCTGAGCCATTCTTTTGTCTGCAAGATGGGATCTGAGTGGACTAGAGATGATTCGGACCAAGTCATAATAACATTTTAACACATCAACGATAGTATTTAAGCTATAAGATTGTTCTTTTAAACATAAATAGGCTATTATTAGCATTAGCATGCTAATAGGAATTATATAGTATCAGCAACGGAACACCAAGACAGTATGGATCCAAAAACAAGTGTTAGAACAAGAGAATTGCACTATTTTCCACCAAAAAATAAGGAAAATAAAGCCATTGGCAGATCAGATTATTATTTGCATATGCAAATATTTCACTAAAATCCGTTTTTTATAGCCATTTCTGTTTCATTAAACTCTGCCGCTGTCGCCTCTGGCTTGCTTAGTTGGGGACACTTCATTTCCAGCACAATCATCGACTTGATTGCACAGATACCATTTAAACTGAACTAAGCTGGACAATGCCATTACTAAATTCAATAATGAAATGCATTCAGCAGATAATTGAGTGTTAAATCCTGTCATTTTACATTATTGACACAATTTGCCTATTTTTATATTGTGCAGTGCTTTGTTACAATTTGTATTGTTAAAAGCGCTATATAAATAAAGGTGACTTGACTTGACTTAAACAAATTATATTAATATAATCTACTGTAAGGGGGGATTCCAAAAATCATAAAATATGTCAACAAATATCAATCTGAAAAATGACCAAATCCTCACCATAATGATAACTGCTGTCTACAAATAAGGCATCACTTAACACTCAAACCACTGATTCAGGGTGTATGCAGCCAACGGTTGTCCTTGGTAAGGATGATGTCGGTTTGTTCTTTGTATATACCTTAGGGGAGAGATCTGGTAGAAGCTTGGTGCTTCCTTTCGGGGTTGCATCCGCCAGTTCGTACCTCGAACCAAAACCAGCAGGGGAGATTGGAAAGCCACGGCTAGTTCGGGGCAGACCTTTTTCCTGAGTCTTGGGACTCGGCTGGTTTGGGCAAAGGTCCTTGGGGACTCCTGGGAGACATATAACAGGAGACATATAACATCTGATCTCTGGCTTAGCCGGAGTAGGCCCCACCAAAAAGACGGGACGAGACCGTTACACTGCAGACTCTTCTCGGGTGACCTGGGTAACCTTGCGGTGTTAACAAAGGGTCACTTGGGAGAGTGGTAAGTATCCAGCCCCCCTGGGTCCACTAGGACAGCACGCAGGGACGGTGGCCTGGGGCTAACAGGCCTTAATTGGAGCCCAGTCTTCTACTGGTGATTAGCACCACTCACACAATGGCACATTTTGCACCAACTGTCACGATCGGGCACCCCTCTCTGACTCACTCCTGCCACTAACAGCTACATGTGGTGGGTTGTTTACGTCCTGTCACCGGCTGCCGCACGTGGGGGAGCAATCAGTGCTGATTCACGGCACTGTGTGCTCCATCAGCCTTGCACCTGTTACTCATTTCCCTTCTCCTATTTATTCAGGCCTATGCCCTCTTTCTGTGTCGGTGTGCGTCATTTGTGGTTTGTCTTACCTGTTGTTGAAGACCTCCTCTCCTCCATCTGCATTCTGTGTCCAGGATCCCCAGGCGAGGAGTAGTTGATCCGCTGGATAGCGTGTCCGGCTTGGGAGCGCGTGACGGCACCCCCGTCTACCTGTTCCTCTTAATCAGCTTTCTGTTTTGGTTTTGGATGTTGTCATCCGGAGTTTGCTAATAAACTTCACTCCTCTGTTTTGCTCAGCACTTGAGTCCTCCGTTCTTTTCCCAGTTGCCAGCCTGACAGAACACACCGACCAGATATGGACTCAGCTGGAGACCATGAGATCCGCCACGCCCTCGCACAACAGGGGATCCTCCTCGGACGTCAACAGGACGAGATGCAGGCTTCTCATCAAGCCCTGACCAGGCTATCTCAACAACTCACCGTCATAACCCAACGACTCGATCAGATCCAGGTCGGTCCATCGGTGGATCCTGCCGTAGCGGCACCCGCTTTTGAGGAGACATCCCCTCTGCGTCGATCGGAGCCCCGCCTGAACCCGCCGGCTCCTTATTCAGGTGAACCCACATCCTGTCGTTCGTTTTTTTGTCCCAATGCTCCCTGACTTTCTCACTGCAGCCCTCCTGTTTCCCCACTGAGGAGTGCAAGGTGGCGTTCATGATAATGCACCTGGCCGGTAGCGCGAGAGAGTGGGGTACAGCGATGTGGGACAACAAGCATGAGTGCTGCAGCTCCTACTCCAACTTCTCCCAGGAGCTACGTAAGGTCTTCGACCGATCAGCTCTAGGCAATGAGGCAGCACGGGCGCTATCGCTACTGCGACAGGGAACCAGAACGGTGTCAGATTACGCCATTGAATTCCGCATGCTCGCCGCATCGAGCGGATGGAACAGCAGGGCGTTGTGGGACCACTTCCTCCACGGACTGGCGGAGCAGATAAAGGACGAGATCTACTCCCAGGAGCTGCCCCCCTCACTCGATGGATTGGTCGAACTCGCCACTCGGGTGGATCTTCGCTTGGCGCTCAGGTCGCAACACCGCTATCCGCACAGGCGTGAGAGCTTTGATCCGCCGTCCAGCGCTAGAAGCGCCACATCACCACGGTTTGGGTTCGCTGAAGAGGAGCCTATGCAGATCGGCCGCGCTCATCTCACGGCCCGGGAACGGCGGCATCGGATTGCCCACGGGTTGCGTCTCTACTGCGGAGAGGCGGGCCATATGATCACCGTCTGTCCCCTCAAGAGGAAATTTCGTTGCATTTCGATGCAATGACAATAAAAGCTTGAAATTGAAATTGAAATTGAAATTGAAATTGAAAATCTTCTTCTGGTGAGAGACCGTGCACGGTAGGCGTGACTGCTGCTCTACTGCCCTCTGGTGGCCCAACCACCCTCCCGGCAGTACTTCAATCTGAGGGGATCACCCACACGGTGGCAGCGCTCATTGACTCGGGAGCGGAGGGGGATTTCATGGACATTGAGCTAGCTAGGGAGTGGGGCATCCCCGTTTCTCCTCTAGCCGAACCGATCTCCGCCAAGATCCTGTGTGGCACCCCCCTCACCAAGATCACAGCCGTCACGGGACTCGTTCACCTGACCATATCGGGCAATCACACCGAGGAGATTCGATTCCTCCTGATCCACTCTCCCTCCGCTCCAGTAGTTTTGGGGCACTCCTGGCTTATTAAGCACAACCCTTTCATTGATTGGGCTCACCACACTGTATTAGAGTGGAGTCCATTTTGTTTGTCTCAGTGTTTGGTGTCTGCTTCATCCCCTGTCATGTCTGTCTCTGTGTTACAGGGGGAGCCAGTCGACCTGGCTGATGTTCCAGAGGCTTACCATGACCTGAGGGCGGTGTTCAGTAAGTCCCGGGCTTCATCTCTTCCTCCGCACCGCCCGTATGATTGTGCGATTGAATTACTACCTGGCACTTCTCCTCCGAAGGGGCGCCTTTATTCGCTCTCCGGTCCTGAGAGGGAGGCCATGGAGAAATACATCAATGAATCTCTATTAGCCGGGTTTATACGCCCTTCTTCCTCTCCGGCTGGGGCGGGGTTTTTCTTTGTGGAGAAGAAGGATGGATCGCTCCGTCCCTGCGTTGATTATCGGGGGCTGAATGACATTACGGTCAAGAATAGTCACCCCTTGCCGTTAATGTCTTCCGCGTTCGAACTCTTGCAGGGGGCGACCATTTTTACCAAGTTAGACCTACGCAATGCTTACCACCTGGTTCGGATTAGGAAGGGGGACGAATGGAAGACTGCTTTTAACACCCCTTATTTGAGTATTTGGCCACTTTGAGTATTTGGTAATGCCTTTTGGACTCTCTAACTCCCCCGCAGTCTTCCAGACACTCGTAAACGACGTGCTCCGAGACGTGGTCAACCGTTTCGTGTTTGTATACCTCGACGACATCCTGATCTTCTCCCAGAACGAGCGTGACCACATCCAGCACGTCAGGCTAGTGTTACAGCGGCTTCTAGAGAATCGCTTGTTCGCCAAGTTGGAGAAATGTGAGTTTCACGCACAATCAGTTCCGTTCCTGGGGTTTATTTTGTCGCCGGAAGGCATTCGGATGGACCCGGCCAAGGTAGAAGCAGTTGCTAATTGGCCCACCCCAGAAGATCGTAAAGCGGTCCAGAGATTTCTGGGGTTTGCCAATTTTTACAGGCGGTTCATTCGAGGTTTTAGCCAGATCGCCCTGCCTCTGACTAATCTTACCTCCACACGACGGCGATTCTGTTGGTCTGAACAGGCCCTGGAGGCCTTTGAGAAGCTTAAGAGCCGCTTCGTTTCGGCCCCGATTCTAATTAACCCAGACCCGTCTTCCGCATCCATGGCCTCCCGGTTGATGTGGTTTCTGACAGGGGTCCCCAATTCTCATCCAGATTTTGGACTGAGTTCTGTAGATTTCTGGGGGCGACAGCGAGCCTTTCCTCCGGTTACCATCCACAGACTAACGGTCAGTCCGAGCGGGCCAATCAGGACTTGGAGAGAGTCCTGCGTTGCGTGGCGTCAGCAGAGCCTTTGACTTGGAGTTCCAAATTAGCCATGGTCGAGTATGCACATAACTCCCTCCCGGTCTCGTCTACGGGTTTGTCACCCTTCCAGTGCTGCTTAGGCTACCAGCCCCCCTTATTTCCCTCACAAGAACCCGACGCCATTGTTCCATCCGCGCATGCGTTCATTCGAAGATGCCTCCGGACATGGAGGCTCGCCAGACAAGCCCTTATCCGGACTGGCGAAAGGAACAAGACGTTGGCGGACCGTCACCGTTCTAAGCCCCCACTTTACGTGTGTGGTCAGAAGGTTTGGTTGTCGACCCGAGACATCCCTCTCAAGCTGCCCGCACGTAAACTGGGACCTAAATTCATTGGACCGTACGTCGTGACCAAAGTGCTTAACCCGGTGACGGTTCGACTCAAACTACCCCCTCTGCTTAAAAGAATCCATCCGGTATTTCACGTATCTAGAGTCAAGCCCGTTATTCGCTCTCCTCTCCAACCCCAGACCTCTGCCCCACCGCCTCCCAGACTCATTGAGGGGTTGCCTGCTTACACCGTACGACGACTCCTTGATGTGAGGCGCAGGGGTAGGGGTCACCAATATCTGGTAGACTGGGAGGGTTTCGGTCCGGAGGAGAGATGCTGGATTCCGGCCCGCGATATACTGGATCGCGCCCTCATAGCCCAGTTCCATCGGCGTCATGGTGAGTCTTCTGGAGATGCCAGGAGGCATCCCTGAGGGGAGGGATTCTGTCACGATCGGGCACCCCTCTCTGACTCACTCCTGCCACTAACAGCTACATGTGGTGGGTTGTTTACGTCCTGTCACTGGCTGCCGCACGTGGGGAAGCAATCAGTGCTGATTCACGGCACTGTGTGCTCCATCAGCCTTGCACCTGTTACTCATTTCCCTTCTCCTATTTATTCAGGCCTATGCCCTCTTTCTGTGTCGGTGTGTCATTTGTGGTTTGTCTTACCTGTTGTTGAAGACCTCCTCTCCTCCATCTGCATTCTGTGTCCAGGATCCCCAGGCGAGGAGTAGTTGATCCGCTGGATAGCGTGTCCGGCTTGGGAGCGCGTGACGGCACCCCCGTCTACCTGTTCCTCTTAATCAGCTTTCTGTTTTGGTTTTGGATGTTGTCATCCAGAGTTTGCTAATAAACTTCACTCCTCTGTTTTGCTCAGCACTTGAGTCCTTCATTCTTTTCCTAGTTGCCAGCCTGAAACCAACACCCCTACACACTGACATGTGCTTCTTGATGGACCTTTGAATCTCGTTTTTTATTGATTCTCAAAAATTATATATTTTTTTGACAGTTTTTCAACCTAAAATAACTTGTATTATGGTAATAAAACAACCAACGCTTTTCATTAGACATTTGATTCTCACTATGACCCCTAAAAAAAATCAAATTTTTATATGCAAGTCTTTTAACCACAAACTATTTAAAAATCCAAATTCTAATATTAAAAATGTAATAATAGATTACATAGCCGTTCATTCTAAATACTTCAACAAAGACAAATATAACCAGAACCCAACCATCCGATTGTGGCTCTGGACAAAACTCGCTTAATGATTGGACATAAGACACTCGCCTAGGATTGATCACCTATGGCGTGCCGCCTCAGAGGAGGGTGTATAGTGTTTAAAGTGCTGAAACACCCGATGAGTCTGAGGTACACTCCTGATGAAAGTGTCTTAAATATTTCCCTCACACAAACATACCTGAGGGAGTAAGCTTACAAAGGAAAATCAGATTCTACAAAATCAAAACCTTCTGGCAGAAACAAAATGAAAGATAGTCCCTAACTTACACGTACCCTAAACCTAACATTCGTAGACCTATGGACGTGAAACCTAACATTTCCAACCCTTGGGACCAATGCCCAAATAGGCAAATCTCTTAGAAGGGAACAAAACAAAGCCAACAGGAGCATAGCCTAACATCTAACCAAGGAACTGGATCACACACTAAACCTACCCCTTACAGGCTTAAAGGCAAGACATAGCCCTCAACCAATTCACAACTTATACAGGAGTTGCGGAAGGACCGTTCCAGTCAAAATTATTTGATGGAATGCGATGCCAGGTCAGGATTACTGGATTGTTGACTGAAAGGTTGGCAGTCTGGTTCGCTGGTCTGGAGCAGGTTCAGTCAAAAACCTCGCATTTCTCGATCTAATAGTAAAAAAAGCCAAAAACCTATAAAGGCACTTCTAGATGGGAATCAATCAAACCGTTCCAGCCAAAATTCTCTGATGGAATGCGATGCCAGATCAGGATTACTGGATTGTTGACTGAAAGGTTGGCAGTCTGGTTCGCTGGTCTAGAGCAGGTTCAGTCAGAAACCTCGCATTTCTGGATCTAATAGTAAAAAAAAGCCAAAAACCTATAAAGGCATTTCTTCTAGATGGGAATCAATCAAAATTGATACAGTTAAGTCTAACATGTGTCGATCCGTCCCCCCTTTTATCAATGTCCCTACTTCTTGGTCTTCCAAATGCTCAGCCCAACGCCCAAACAGGCTCTTCTCCTAGACAGGAGATATATCAAGGCTTCTCTGGTATAGTCTAACAGGTGTCGGCCCGTGCACCTATCCTCAGTCTCCCTACTCCAAACCTTCCTGGACGGGTGCTAGGTCGGGGGGAGCTGTTGTAATTTTTCTAACCTAACCTTTGCCAGAGCCATCGGAATTGACATACCAGAATATGCACAGGATCCTCTTAGGGCTTGTTTTTAAACATGATTTATAACTCGCTCCCTCCGATGTCTCCTGCCTGTTTCTGCGGGGAGGAGATGTGGGAGGGAGATGCAAACTAAGCCCAGACAGGCTTTATGGATGGCGGGTGGCCCAGACAGGTCTAACGCCTCCAAGTTTGCTAGATAACAATTTTATTAAAAGAAAAACACTTAATAATAGTCTAAATCTATCCCTGGACCAACACTTACCCTAAACCTAACATTCGTAGACCTATGGACGTGAAACCTAACATTCCCAACCCTTGTGACCAATGCCCAAACAGGCTAATCTCTTAGAAGGGAACAAAACAACGCCAACAGGAGCATAGTTTAACATTATTTATTAAGCTATACCCATCGTTATGATATCTTTACCTCTAAATCTTACCGCAACCTAGCCACAACATAAGCGTAACTTAATTGCAACGCAATGATAAATGATAACAATAACAATGAAAAATCAAGCACAACCAAATGCTTAAACATTTAATACAAGCCATCACACCTAAACCTAATTATAATTGTTATAGTCCGTTCCATAAACTTACTTAACCGTAATATTAATTAATTATATGTAATTAATCTAAAAAATCTGAGCCATTCTTTTGTCTGCAAGATGGGATCTGAGTGGACTAGAGATGATTCGGACCAAATCAGAATAACATTCATATTGTTTTAGTCTATTCCATAAAACTTACTTAACCGTAATATTAATTTATTAAATGTGATAATCTAAAAAATCTGAGCCATTCTTTTGTCTGCAAGATGGGATCTGAGTGGACTAGAGATGATTCGGACCAAGTCATAATAACATTTTAACACATCAACGATAGTATTTAAGCTATAAGAGTGTCATTTTAAACATAAATAGGCTATTATTAGCATTAGCATGCTAATAGGAATTATATAGTATCAGCAACGGAACACCAAGACAGTATGGATCCAAAAAAAAGTGTTAGAACAAGAGAATTGCACTATTTTCCACCAAAAAATAAGGAAAATAAAGCCATTGGCAGATCAGATTATTATTTGCATATGCAAATATTTCACTAAAATCCGTTTTTTATAGCCATTTCTGTTTCATTAAACTCTAAACAAATTATATTAATATAATCTACTGACAGGGGGGATTCCAAAAATCATAAAATGTCAACAAATATCAATCTGAAAAATGACCAAATCCTCACCATAATGATAACTACTGTCTACAAATAAGGCATCACTTAACACTCAAACCACTGATTCAGGGTGTATGCAGCCAACTGTTGTCCTTGGTAAGGATGATGTCGGTTTGTTCTTTGTATATACCTTAGGGGAGAGATCTGGTAGAAGCTTGGTGCTTCCTTTCGGGGTTGCATCCGCCAGTTCGAACCTCGAACCAAAACCAGCAGGGGAGATTGGAAAGTCACGGCTAGTTCGGGGCAGACCTTTTTCCTGAGTCTTGGGACTCGGCTGGTTTGGGCAAAGGTCCTTGGGGACTCCTGGGAGACTCAGGCTCTGTCTGATATCTCGGGTGTTCTATAGGACCTGATCTCTGGCTCAGCCGGAGTAGGCCCCACCAAAATCGGCAGGGGCGAGACCGATCTACTACAGACTCTTCTCGGGTGACCTGGGTAACCTTGCGGTGTTAACAAAGGGTCACTTGGGAGAGTGGTAAGTATCCAGCCCCCCTGGGTCCACTAGGACAGCACGCAGGGACGGTGGCCTGGGGCTAACAGGCCTTAATTGGAGCCCAGTCTTCTACTGGTGATTAGCACCACTCACACAATGGCACATTTTGCACCAACACCCCTACACACTGACATTTGCTTCTTGATGGACCTTTGAATCTCGTTTTTTATTGATTCTCAAAAATTATATATTTTTTTGACAGTTTTTCAACCTAAAATAACGTGTATTACGGTAATAAAACAACCAACGCTTTTCATTAGACATTTGATTCTCACTATGACCCCTAAAAAAATCAAATTTTTATATGCAACAGTCTTTTAACCACCAACTATTAAAAAATCTAAATTCTAATATTAAAAATGTAATAATAGATTACATAGCCGTTTAAAACAATATGAATAAATCCTAAATACCCCTATCAGGTCATTCTAAATACTTCAACAACGACAAAATAACCAGAACCGAACCATCCAATTGTGGCTCTGGACAAACTCGCTTAGTGATTGGACATAAGACACTCGCCTGGGCTTGATCACCTTGAAGGCGTGCCGCCTCAGAGGAGGGTGTATAGTGTTTAAAGTGCTGAAATACCCGATGAGTCTGAGGTACACTACTGATGAAATTGTCTTAAATATTTCCCTCACAAAAACATACCTGAGGGAGTAAGATTACAAAGGAAAATCAGATTCTACAAAATCAAAAACAAAACCTTTTGGCAGAAACAAAATGAAAGATAGTCCCTAACTTACACGTACCCTAAACCTAACATTCGTAGACCTATAGACGTGAAACCTAACATTTCCAACCGTTGGGACCAATGCCCAAATAGGCAAATCTCTTAGAAGGGAACAAAACAAAGCCAACAGGAGCATAGCCTAACATCTAACCAAGGAACTGGATAACACACTAAACCTACCCCTTACAGGCTTAAAGGCAAGACATAGCCCTCAACCAATTCACAACTTATACAGGAGTTGCGGAAGGACCGTTCCAGTCAAAATTATTTGATGGATTGCGATGCCGGGTCAGGATTACTGGATTGTTGACTGAAAGGTTGGCAGTCTGGTTCGCTGGTCTGGAGCAGGTTCAGTCAAAAACCTCGCATTTCTCGATCTAATAGTAAAAAAAGCCAAAAACCTAGAAAGGCACTTCTAGATGGGAATCAATCAAACCGTTCCAGCCAAAATTATCTGATGGAATGCGATGCCAGATCAGGATTACTGGATTGTTGACTGAAAGGTTGGCAGTCTGGTTCGCTGGTCTGGAGCAGGTTCAGTCAGAAACCTCGCATTTCTGGATCTCATTGTAAAAAAAGCCAAAAACCTATAAAGGCATTTCTTCTAGATGGGAATCAACCAAAGTTGATACAGTTAAGTCTAACATGTGTCGATCCGTCCCCCCTTTTATCAATGTCCCTACTTCTTGGTCTTCCAAATGCTCAGCCCAACGCCCAAACAGGCTCTTCTCCTAGACAGGAGATATATCAAGGCTTCTCTGGTATAGTCTAACAGCCTCAGTCTCCCTACTCCAAACCTTCTTGGACGGGTGCTAGGTCGGGGGGAGCTGTTGTAATTTAAGGGAAGTTAAGTGTGAAGTGTTGGTAATTTGGAAAGTTAACAATAGTTAAGCTTTTTTAACAAGTGTACCCTCTGTTGATCAGAGAAGTTTTTTTTGTTTTTTTGTTTAGTGTTTGTTTGTGTGGTACAGAAGAAACTTACAAAATGGTTAGAAGGAATGCTAGGCTGATTCCAACCACAGAAAAGATTGGTCTTGCGACTCCTTTGTGGTCAGATAGTGAATTCAAAACGCTGTTAGGGGAACAAATGGACCTAATAGTCACTGAAAAGTTAGACAAGAACTAACGCAGAAATATGAGATTCATCCAGACAAGACTTGGTAGATGAGTGTAAAAGGTACTAGGAGCAAGTATTCGTAAGAACAATGTGAAAGGCATTATCTGTTGTCACAGAGAATTCAGTGTAACACTAGCTACACAACAGTCTCAGCGTAACTCAGAGCTAGAGAAACAGAACAATGAACTCCGTGCTAGAGTATCCACTTTGACTAAGAAATTGAACCTCAATAAAGCTGCAGCAAAAACTGATGTGGAAGTTAGTCAGCCTGATAACATTTACCCTGATTTACAAGCGTTCTTTGAAACAGATGTAGCTCTCCAATCAGTAACTGATGTGCCTGTAAATTCAGTCAATGTGTGTGGTGCTAGGAGAAGATCTCAGGGAATTGAGGAAACTGATAGTGTTCCTCTCAATTCTTCTGTTGTGCAAATACAAACTGTTGCCAAAGCTTTATGTCCTAAAGATATAGAGAGACTATCTTAGAGTTTCCTGTCAGCACGCACACATTTTTCTGAATTTAGAAGAACATTGATCAGTAAAATGCGTCTTTATGACATGTCGTTGGCAGAAGTCACGCAGCTGATGTCACAAATTCTAACTGAATCTGAATTCAACAGTTTTGAATCTGCTGTTACTTCTGAACTGCGAAATGCCAGTAAGGGTGATTTAAGAGAAGGTATTTTGAAAATCCTAAAGACAACTGGACTCAGGTGAGCATGGAAAATAGTGGAAAATGTTGACCTATCTTTTTAAGGGCAAGCTACAAGTTGTGACAATAAGAATATGGGTACAAACAATTTCATTAAAAGGACAAAAACAAGCATTAGAAACGAAGTGGATCTTTGCCTGCAGTACATGTCCTCATTAAAACTACCCCAAAGAGAAGCACTTATGAACATAAGACCAATCAATGCTCCCATTTGAAGTAATCTTAATGTGTTGAAAACTGTGATTAAATGACCATTGCATGTAGAATTTAGCGTGGCAATTTTCTCCTGAAGCAGTGGTCACTTGAAACTACCCAAACAAAAAGCACTTACCAAACACAACAGACTAGTCAGTGCCATTGTGAGGGTATCGATGGTGACTGTAGTTGCAGCTGAAAATCTTGTCCATTTTGAAGACTGAAACTCTGAAGCATTAGTGGAGATTATTTGCAGGCAGAGACACCAGGAGCATGCTGCATGCTTTTAGGATGAGCTTATCTGAGCAGTTTGGTTTGCAGTACCCATTATAAGCTTCTCCATGCACCTTTGGCTTTGCTGTGCTCGTTGCCACTTGGGTATTTTTAAAAGGCAATTAGGCTTTGATTGGAGCATTAACACCTTTGGAATGCCTCAGCATTATTGCGTAAGGGTGGACTGTTCACACATTTTAAGCATTTCATTCAAATGCAATTATTATGCTGTTTTTTTTTTATTGAAAAGTGTAGAGTCATTCTATGCAATATTGAACCGAACCAAGCACAAAAGCTAAGAGTGCCAAACCAATACATTAGTTAAAACAGCACCCTCTAGTCTTTACAAAGGGTATAATGCTGTAATGATTGCAATAGGATAACCCTATATTGCATAAACACCAACAAGACTGCCCTAAAGTGAAGCACTTATTCTTACACAGAATCAGAGAGTCTTCTCGTTGTGGTCATCTAGAGGGTCTTCTTCAAATGAGACACAACTGAATAAAAACCAGGTGGACACAGAAGTTTCAGTCAGCAAACATATACCCAACTTCTGCAAGTGGGTCTTCTTCAAATGAGACACAACTGAATAAAAACCAGGTGGACACAGAAGTTTTAGTCAGCAAACATATACCCCAACTTGATAGCACTTTCTGCAATGGTTGAAAAGAAAGATGCTAAAGTTAGAGTAGACGTCAGCTGCCTTGCAGTCTAGAGGGCAATGAGATTAAAAAAGTAAAAACAACTGGACACAGTTGATCATGACAAATAGTGGCCAAATTGTGCCCTATCCTTTTTAAGGGCAAGCTTCAAGCTTCAAGTTGTGACAATAAGAATATGGGTAAAAAATGTCATTAAAAGAAAAAAATAACTAGCAATAGAAAAGAGGTGGAACTTTGTCTGCAGTACATTTCCTCATTAAAACTACCCCAAAGAGAAGCACTTATGAACATAGGACCAATCAATGCTTCCATTTGAAGTAATCTTAATGTGTTGAATACTATGATTAAATGACCATTGCATGTAGAATTTAGCGTGGCAATTTTCTCCTGAAGCAGTGGTCACTTGAAACTACCCAAACAAAAAGCACTTACCAAACACAACAGACTAGTCAGTGCAATTGTGAGGGTATCGATGGTGACAGTAGTTGCAGCTGAAAATCTTGTCCATTTTGAAGACTGAAACTCTGAAGCATTAGTGGAGATAATTTGCAGGCAGAGACACCAGGAGCACGCTGCATGCTTTTAGGATGAGCTTATCTGAGCAGTTTGGTTTGCAGTACCCATTACAAGCTTCTCCATGCACCTTTGGCTTTGCTGTGCTCGTTGCCACTTGGGTATTTTTAAAAGGCAATTAGGCTTTGATTGGAGCATTATCACCTTTGGAATGCCTCAGCATTATTGCGTAAGGGTGGACTGTTCACACATTTTAAGCATTTCATTCAAATGCAATTATTATGCTGTTTTTTTTTAATTGAAAAGTGTAGAGTCATTCTATGCAATATTGAATCGAACCAAGCACAAAAGCTAAGAGTGCCAAACCAATACATTAGTTAAAACAGCACCCTCTAGTCTTTACAAAGGGTATAATGTTGTTGTGATTGCAATGGGTGAACCCTATATTTAACAAACACCAACAAGACTGCCCTAAACAGAAGCATTATTCTTACACAGAATCAGAGAGTCTTCTCTTTGTAGTCATCTAGAGGGTCTTCTTCAAATGAGACACAACTGAATAAAAAACAAGTGGACACATGGGTTTCAGTCAGCAAACATATACTCCAACTTGATAGCACTTTCTGCAATGGTTGAAAAGAAAGTTGCTAAAGTTAGAGTAGACGTCAGCTGCCTTGCAGTCTAGAGGGCGATGAGATGAAAAAAGTAAACCAAAAACAAAAATAAAAACAACTGGACTCAGGTGAGCATGGAAAATAGGGGAAAATGTTGACCTATCTTTTTAAGGGCAAGCTACAAGTTGTGACAATAAGAATATGGGTACAAACAATTTCATTAAAAGGACAAAAACAAGCATTAGAAACGAAGTGGAACTTTGCCTGCAGTACATGTCCTCATTAAAACTACCCCAAAGAGAAGCACTTATGAACATAAGACCAATCAATGCTCCCATTTGAAGTAATCTTAATGTGTTGAAAACTGTGATTAAATGACCATTGCATGTAGAATTTAGCGTGGCAATTTTCTCCTGAAGCAGTGGTCACTTGAAACTACCCAAACAAAAAGCACTTACCAAACACAACAGACTAGTCAGTGCCATTGTGAGGGTATCGATGGTGACAGTAGTTGCAGCTGAAAATCTTGTCCATTTTGAAGACTGAAACTCTGAAGCATTAGTGGAGATAATTTGCAGGCAGAGACACCAGGAGCACGCTGCATGCTTTTAGGATGAGCTTATCTGAGCAGTTTGGTTTGCAGTACCCATTACAAGCTTCTCCATGCACCTTTGGCTTTGCTGTGCTCGTTGCCACTTGGGTATTTTTAAAAGGCAATTAGGCTTTGATTGGAGCATTATCACCTTTGGAATGCCTCAGCATTATTGCGTAAGGGTGGACTGTTCACACATTTTAAGCATTTCATTCAAATGCAAATGCAACATTCCTACAATGGCGGCGCGCACAACAGACGCAGCGGCTTCTCTCTCTCCCGACAGAACGGTGTTTTCGTGTTTTTTGTCTTGTAAGTCGCAATGTTTTTGTACATATTCGTCTCGTCTAACTGTCTTTAAGCGTGCATACAGTCGTGAGTTTCTGCTCGATGTCGGCAGAACCACATTTCTGGAGTTAAACTCGCACGCCAAGAGCTGCGGGACCTCGGTCTGCTCCGGAGGCCTACTCAATCACCGACCCCACTACTGCATCTCGCCCCACAGCGGAGGCGTTACAAGCGGTGTGAGAGAAAGCAGAAGAGGGTAAGCGCGAGGTATCCGAGCTAGGCTAGCGGCTAACCCACACAAGCCAGCTATCCCCACCATCGCATGGCGAACGACGCTCTTTGGACAATAAACTGGACTGCATCCGACTACTTCGCTCTACTCAGAGGACTGTAAGAGACTGTTGTGTTTTGTATTTACGGAAACATGGCTTAACAACAGCGTTCCGGACTGCCATTCAGCTCGAGCAGCTAACATGCTATCGAGCAGACAGAGCTCTCGCCGAGGAGGTAAGAGACGCGGCGGGCTTTGTGTTTACATCAATAATGTATGGTGCTGCGACGCTGTTGTGGTCTGCAAACACTGCTCACCCCTGGTGGAGCTTATGATTATTAAGTGCCGGCCGTTCTATCTACCGAGGGAATATACAGCCATTCTTCTCGTTGCTGTATACATCCCTCCTAACTCCAACAATAACAGGAGTGAGGCACTGAATTATTTGTACCAGCACATCAGTGAGCAGCAGACAGCCCACCCAGATGCTTTTCTCATCTTGGCTGGAGACTTTAATCACGCAGACTTAAAGAGTGTGTTCCTGAAAATATACCAGCATGTTGACTTCCCTACAAGGGGAAAAAACACGCTGGACCTTGTTTACACCACCCAGAGAGGAGCATACAAGGCCCTCCCCCTCCCCCATCTCGGAGCCTCAGACCACATCACTGTCATGCTAATGCCTGCACACAGACCGCTCGTTAAAGTCATCAAACCGACACACAAACAGATTCAAGTGTGGCCGGAAGGGTCGTCAGAGGCACTTCAGGACTGTTTCGACACCACTGACTGGAATATGTTCAAGCAGGCTGCCACATACAACAATACTACAGACCTCCAAGAATACACTGAGACTGTCACTGCCTACATCACCAAGTGCATTGATGATGTAACGGTCACAAAGACTATCACTGTCCGGGCCAACCTGAAGCCGTGGCTGACAGGGAGGTCTACAAACTTCTGAATGCTCGGAACGCTGCCTTTAGAGCTGGAGATGAGGAGGGCCTGAGGACAGCTAGGGCCAACCTATCCGCGGCATCAGAGAGGCCAAGAGACAGTACTCCAGGAGGATAGCCCATCGCTTCAGTGACAGCAGAGACACTCGGAGCCTGTGGCAGGGAATACAGACCATTACGGACTACAAGCCCCCACCACAGACCTGTGACAGCACCATCCCCTGCTGAACGAGCTGAATGCCTTCTTTGCTCGCTTTGAGGCACAAAACAGCACTGGAACTCACTGATTCACAGACATCTTCAACATCTCACTAAGTCAGGCTGTTGTCCCCACATGCTTCAAAGCTACCACCATCATTCCAGTCCCGAAGAAGTCATCTCCATCCAACGACTACCGTCCAGTAGCACTCACTCCTATTCCAATGAAGTGCTTTGAACCTAGTCATGCAACACATCAAGTCTGTCCTCCCCTCCCTGGACCCCTTCCAGTTTGCATATGGGTCCAATCGCCGACCGATGATGCCATCGCCACTGCCCTCCACCCAGCCCTCACACATCTGGACAAAAAGACTCATATGTCAGGATGCTGTTCATAGACTTCAGTTCAGCATTCAACACAATCATCCCTCAGCAGCTCACTCACAAATTGGCCCAGCTGGGGCTAAACACCTCTTTGTGCAACTGGTTGTTGGACTTTCTGACCGAAGACCTCAGGCAGTACGGGTCGGCATTAACACATCCAGCACCATCACACTGAACACAGGGGCCCCCAAGGATGTGTGCTGAGCCCCTCCTCTTCACTCTGCTGACCCACGACTGCACACCGTCACACAACTCTAACCTTTTCATCAAGTTTGCGGATGACACGACTGTGGTGGGTCTCATTAGCAACCGAGATGAGACAAACTACAGGAGTGAGGTGAGCCGCCTGGGTGGTGCAGTGTCAACAATCTCTCTGAATGTGGACAAAGGAGATTGTTGTTGACTTGCAGGAGAGCGCACTCAGCATGCTCCTCTGACCATCAAAGTGCGACTGTGGAGACAGAGCAGCACCAAGTTTCTGGGTGTGCACATCACAGAGGACCTCTCCTGGACTAACAACACTGCAGCACTGGCCAAGAAGCAGCACAGAAGTCTCTACTTCCTCCGCAAACTCAGAAGAGCCAGAGCCCGGCCCCCATCATGTGCACTTTCTACAGAGGCACCATCGAGAGCATCCTGACTAGCTGCATCACTGTGTGGTATGGCGCCTGCAACGCCGCCCTGCAAGTCCTTCAACGGATAGTGAGAGCAGCTGAGAAGATCAACTGGTGTCTCTCCCTCCCTCCAGGACATCTACAGCACCCGTCTCACCCGCAAGCCCTCAGCATTGCAGGTGATCCCACCCACCCGACACACAGCTTCTTCAGTCTGCTGCCATCAGGGAGGAGACTGCGGAGTCTCCAGGCGAGGACCAGCAGACTGAAGAACAGCTTTGTCCATCAGGCTGTCAGAAGCTGAACTCCCTCCAGTCCTTGCCCCTCCTCTTTTACCCCCAAAGAGAACACTGAACTCTGACACCCAATGTCCACACCCTCAGGTCCTCCCTTTACAAACTGTGACCCGACCAGTCACTTTGTGCAGCACTGGAATGATCTCTACCTCATCCAGCATTGTCTGTTATCTACCTCTTCTGACAGTCTGATAAAAGACTGTTCTTTTTCTTGCACTACTCATATCTGCACAGTTTTGTTTTATTTAACTGGTTTGCACTCTATCTGCCATGTGCCTTATGTCACTTTATCTCTTTTTTTATTTTTTTAAATTTATTTATTTTTTTTTTTTTTGTTCTACAATGTCCTCATTTGTATATCTGTATAGTTTGTATGTACATATGGTTAAACTGTATTTATCTGTATTTGAATGTCTACTGTCAGTGTTTAATGTTAACTGTATGCACCAAGGGTCTGAGAGTAACGCAATTTCAATTCTCTGTATGTATGTACTGTACATGTGGAAGAATTGACAATAAAACTTACTTGACTTGACTTGATTATTATGCTGTTTTTTTTTAATTGAAAAGTGTAGAGTCATTCTATGCAATATTGAATCGAACCAAGCACAAAAGCTAAGAGTGCCAAACCAATACATTAGTTAAAACAGCACCCTCTAGTCTTTACAAAGGGTATAATGCTGTAATGATTGCAATAGGATAACCCTATATTGAATAAACACCAACAAGACTGCCCTAAAGTGAAGCACTTATTCTTACACAGAATCAGAAAGTCTTCTCTTTGTGGTCATCTAGAGGGTCTTCTTCAAATGAGACACAACTGAATAAAAACCAGGTGGACACAGAAGTTTCAGTCAGCAAACATATACCCCAACTTGATAGCACTTTCTGCAATGGTTGAAAAGAAAGATGCTAAAGTTAGAGTAGATGTCAGCTGCCTTGCAGTCTAGAGGGCGATGAGATGAAAAAAAGTAAACCAAAAAAAAAAAAAAAAAAACTGGACTCAGGTGAGCATGGAAAATAGCGGAAAATGTTGACCTATCTTTTTAAGGGCAAGCTACAAGTTGTGACAATAAGAATATGGGTACAAACAATTTCATTAAAAGGACAAAAACAAGCATTAGAAACGAAGTGGAACTTTGCCTGCAGTACATGTCCTCATTAAAACTACCCCAAAGAGAAGCACTTATGAACATAAGACCAATCAATGCTCCCATTTGAAGTAATCTTAATGTGTTGAAAACTGTGATTAAATGACCATTGCATGTAGAATTTAGCGTGGCAATTTTCTCCTGAAGCAGTGGTCACTTGAAACTACCCAAACAAAAAGCACTTACCAAACACAACAGACTAGTCAGTGCCATTGTGAGGGTATCGATGGTGACTGTAGTTGCAGCTGAAAATCTTGTCCATTTTGAAGACTGAAACTCTAAAGCATTAGTGGAGGTAATTTGCATGCAGAGACACCAGGAGCAGGCTGCATGCTTTTAGGATGAGCTTAACTGAGCAGTTTGGTTTGCAGTACCCATTATAAGCTTGTCCATGCACCTTTGGCTTTGCTGTGCTCGTTGGCACTTGGGTATTTTTAAAAGGCCATTAAGCTTTGATTGGAGCATTAACACCTTTGGAATGCCTCAGCATTATTGAGCAAGGGTGGACTTTTCAAACATTTTAAGCATTTCTTGCAAATGCAATTATTATGCTGTTTTCTGAATATTGAAAAGTGTAGAGTCATTATATGCAATATTGAATAGCACCAAGCACAAAAGCTAAGAGTGCCAAACCAATACATTAGTTAAAACAGCACCCTCTAGTCTTTACAAAGGGTATAATGCTGTAATGATTGCAATAGGATAACCCTATATTGCATAAACACCAACAAGACTGCCCTAAAGTGAAGCACTTATTCTTACACAGAATCAGAGAGTCTTCTCGTTGTGGTCATCTAGAGGGTCTTCTTCAAATGAGACACAACTGAATAAAAACTAGGTGGACACAGAAGTTTCAGTCAGCAAACATATACCCAGCTTCTGCAAGTGGGTCTTCTTCAAATGAGACACAACTGAATAAAAACCAGGTGGACACAGAAGTTTCAGTCAGCAAACATATACCCCAACTTGATAGCACTTTCTGCAATGGTTGAAAAGAAAGATGCTAAAGTTAGAGTAGATGTCAGCTGCCTTGCAGTCTAGAGGGCGATGAGATGGAAAAAAAAGTAAACCAAAACCAAAAATAAAAACAACTGGACTCAGGTGAGCATGGAAAATAGGGGAAAATGTTGACCTATCTTTTTAAGGGCAAGCTTCAAGCTACAAGTTGTGACAATAAGAATATGGGTACAAACAATTTCATTAAAAGGACAAAAACAAGCATTAGAAACGAAGTGGAACTTTGCCTGCAGTACATGTCCTCATTAAAACTACCCCAAAGAGAAGCACTTATGAACATAAGACCAATCAAAGCTCCCATTTGAAGTAATCTTAATGTGTTGAAAACTTATTAAATGACCATTGCATGTAGAATTTAGCGTGGCAATTTTCTCCTGAAGCAGTGGTCACTTGAAACTACCCAAACAAAAAGCACTTACCAAACACAACAGACTAGTCAGTGCCATTGTGAGGGTATCGATGGTGACAGTAGTTGCAGCTGAAAATCTTGTCCATTTTGAAGACTGAAACTCTGAAGCATTAGTGGAGATAATTTGCAGGCAGAGACACCAGGAGCACGCTGCATGCTTTTAGGATGAGCTTATCTGAGCAGTTTGGTTTGCAGTACCCATTACAAGCTTCTCCATGCACCTTTGGCTTTGCTGTGCTCGTTGCCACTTGGGTATTTTTAAAAGGCAATTAGGCTTTGATTGGAGCATTATCACCTTTGGAATGCCTCAGCATTATTGCGTAAGGGTGGACTGTTCACACATTTTAAGCATTTCATTCAAATGCAATTATTATGCTGTTTTTTGAAAATTGAAAAGTGTAGAGTCATTCTATGCAATATTGAATCGAACCAAGCACAAAAGCTAAGAGTGCCAAACCAATACATTAGTTAAAACAGCACCCTCTAGTCTTTACAAAGGGTATAATGCTGTAATGATTGCAATAGGATAACCCTATATTGAATAAACACCAACAAGACTGCCCTAAAGTGAAGCACTTATTCTTACACAGAATCAGAGAGTCTTCTCTTTGTAGTCATCTAGAGGGTCTTCTTCAAATGAGACACAACTTTCAGTCAGCAAACATATACCCAGCTTCTCTTCTTCAAATGAGACACAACTGAATAAAAAACAGGTGGACACAGGAGTTTCAGTCAGCAAACATATACCCCAACTTGATAGCACTTTCTGCAATGGTTGAAAAGAAAGATGCTAAAGTTAGAGTAGACGTCAGCTGCCTTGCAGTCTAGAGGGCGATGAGATGAAAAAAAGTAAACCAAAAACAAAAATAAAAACAACTGGACTCAGGTGAGCATGGAAAATAGTGGAAAAATGTTGACCTATCTTTTTTAAGGGCAAGATTCAAGCTACAAGTTGTGACAATAAGAATATGGGTACAAACAATTTCATTAAAAGGAAAAAACAAGCAATAGAAACGAAGTGGAACTTTGCCTGCAGTACATGTCCTCATTAAAACTACCCCAAAGAGAAGCACTTATGAACATAAGACCAATCAATGCTCCCATTTGAAGTAATCTTAATGTGTTGAAAACTGTGATTAAATGACCATTGCATGTAGAATTTAGCGTGGCAATTTTCTCCTGAAGCAGTGGTCACTTGAAACTACCCAAACAAAAAGCACTTACCAAACACAACAGACTAGTCAGTGCCATTGTGAGGGTATCGATGGTGACAGTAGTTGCAGCTGAAAATCTTGTCCATTTTGAAGACTGAAACTCTAAAGCATTAGTGGAGATAATTTGCAGGCAGAGACACCAGGAGCATGCTGCATGCTTTTAGGATGAGCTTATCTGAGCAGTTTGGTTTGCAGTACCCATTATAAGCTTCTCCATGCACCTTTGGCTTTGCTGTGCTCGTTGCCACTTGGGTATTTTTAAAAGGCCATTAGGCTTTGATTGGAGCATTAACACCTTTGGAATGCCTCACCATTATTGCGTAAGGGTGGACTGTTCACACATTTTAAGCATTTCATTCAAATGCAATTATTATGCTGTTTTTTTTAATTGAAAAGTGTAGAGTCATTCTATGCAATATTGAATCGAACCAAGCACAAAAGCTAAGAGTGCCAAACTAATACATTAGTTAAAACAGCACCCTCTAGTCTTTACCCAGGGTATAATGCTGTAATGATTGCAATAGGATAACCCTATATTGCATAAACACCAACAAGACTGCCCTAAAGTGAAGCACTTATTCTTACACAGAATCAGAGAGTCTTCTCGTTGTGGTCATCTAGAGGGTCTTCTTCAAATGAGACACAACTGAATAAAAACCAGGTGGACACAGAAGTTTCAGTCAGCAAACATATACCCAACTTCTGCAAGTGGGTCTTCTTCAAATGAGACACAACTGAATAAAAACCAGGTGGACACAGAAGTTTCAGTCAGCAAACATATACCCCAACTTGATAGCACTTTCTGCAATGGTTGAAAAGAAAGATGCTAAAGTTAGAGTAGATGTCAGCTGCCTTGCAGTCTAGAGGGCGATGAGATGGAAAAAAAGTAAACCAAAACCAAAAATAAAAACAACTGGACTCAGGTGAGCATGGAAAATAGGGGAAAATGTTGACCTATCTTTTTAAGGGCAAGCTACAAGTTGTGACAATAAGAATATGGGTACAAACAATTTCATTAAAAGGACAAAAACAAGCATTAGAAACGAAGTGGAACTTTGCCTGCAGTACATGTCCTCATTAAAACTACCCCAAAGAGAAGCACTTATGAACATAAGACCAATCAATGCTCCCATTTGAAGTAATCTTAATGTGTAGAAAACTTATTAAATGACCATTGCATGTAGAATTTAGCGTGGCAATTTTCTCCTGAAGCAGTGGTCACTTGAAACTACCCAAACAAAAAGCACTTACCAAACACAACAGACTAGTCAGTGCCATTGTGAGGGTATCGATGGTGACAGTAGTTGCAGCTGAAAATCTTGTCCATTTTGAAGACTGAAACTCTGAAGCATTAGTGGAGATAATTTGCAGGCAGAGACACCAGGAGCACGCTGCATGCTTTTAGGATGAGCTTATCTGAGCAGTTTGGTTTGCAGTACCCATTACAAGCTTCTCCATGCACCTTTGGCTTTGCTGTGCTCGTTGCCACTTGGGTATTTTTAAAAGGCAATTAGGCTTTGATTGGAGCATTATCACCTTTGGAATGCCTCAGCATTATTGCGTAAGGGTGGACTGTTCACACATTTTAAGCATTTCATTCAAATGCAATTATTATGCTGTTTTTTTAATTGAAAAGTGTAGAGTCATTCTATGCAATATTGAATCGAACCAAGCACAAAAGCTAAGAGTGCCAAACTAATACATTAGTTAAAACAGCACCCTCTAGTCTTTACCCAGGGTATAATGCTGTAATGATTGCAATAGGATAACCCTATATTGAATAAACACTAACAAGACTGCCCTAAAGTGAAGCACTTGTTCTTACACAGAATCAGAGAGTCTTCTCTTTGTGGTCATCTAGAGGGTCTTCTTCAAATGAGACACAACTGAATAAAAAACAGGTGGACACAGGAGTTTCAGTCAGCAAACATATACCCAACTTCTGCAAGTGGGTCTTCTTCAAATGAGACACAACTGAATAAAAAACAGGTGGACACAGGAGTTTCAGTCAGCAAACATATACCCCAACTTGATAGCACTTTCTGCAATGGTTGAAAAGAAAGATGCTAAAGTTAGAGTAGACGTCAGCTGCCTTGCAGTCTAGAGGGCGATGAGATGGAAAAAAAGTAAACCAAAAACAAAAATAAAAACAACTGGACTCAGGTGAGCATGACAAATAGTGGCCAAATGGTGTCCTATCATTTTTAAGGGCAAGATTCAAGCTACAAGTTGTGACAATAAGAATATGGGTACAAACAATTTCATTAAAAGGAAAAAACAAGCAATAGAAACGAAGTGGAACTTTGCCTGCAGTACATGTCCTCATTAAAACTACCCCAAAGAGAAGCACTTATGAACATAAGACCAATCAATGCTCCCATTTGAAGTAATCTTAATGTGTTGAAAACTGTGATTAAATGACCATTGCATGTAGAATTTAGCGTGGCAATTTTCTCCTGAAGCAGTGGTCACTTGAAACTACCCAAACAAAAAGCACTTACCAAACACAACAGACTAGTCAGTGCCATTGTGAGGGTATCGATGGTGACAGTAGTTGCAGCTGAAAATCTTGTCCATTTTGAAGACTGAAACTCTGAAGCATTAGTGGAGATAATTTGCAGGCAGAGACACCAGGAGCACGCTGCATGCTTTTAGGATGAGCTTATCTGAGCAGTTTGGTTTGCAGTACCCATTATAAGCTTCTCCATGCACCTTTGGCTTTGCTGTGCTCGTTGCCACTTGGGTATTTTTAAAAGGCAATTAGGCTTTGATTGGAGCATTATCACCTTTGGAATGCCTCAGCATTATTGCGTAAGGGTGGACTGTTCACACATTTTAAGCATTTCATTCAAATGCAATTATTATGCTGTTTTTTTTAATTGAAAAGTGTAGAGTCATTCTATGCAATATTGAATCGAACCAAGCACAAAAGCTAAGAGTGCCAAACCAATACATTAGTTAAAACAGCACCCTCTAGTCTTTACAAAGGGTATAATGCTGTAATGATTGCAATAGGATAACCCTATATTGAATAAACACCAACAAGACTGCCCTAAAGTGAAGCACTTATTCTTACACAGAATCAGAAAGTCTTCTCTTTGTGGTCATCTAGAGGGTCTTCTTCAAATGAGACACAACTGAATAAAAACCAGGTGGACACAGAAGTTTCAGTCAGCAAACATATACCCCAACTTGATAGCACTTTCTGCAATGGTTGAAAAGAAAGATGCTAAAGTTAGAGTAGATGTCAGCTGCCTTGCAGTCTAGAGGGCGATGAGATGGAAAAAAGTAAACCAAAACCAAAAATAAAAACAACTGGACTCAGGTGAGCATGGAAAATAGGGGAAAATGTTGACCTATCTTTTTAAGGGCAAGCTACAAGTTGTGACAATAAGAATATGGGTACAAACAATTTCATTAAAAGGACAAAAACAAGCATTAGAAACGAAGTGGAACTTTGCCTGCAGTACATGTCCTCATTAAAACTACCCCAAAGAGAAGCACTTATGAACATAAGACCAATCAATGCTCCCATTTGAAGTAATCTTAATGTGTTGAAAACTGTGATTAAATGACCATTGCATGTAGAATTTAGCGTGGCAATTTTCTCCTGAAGCAGTGGTCACTTGAAACTACCCAAACAAAAAGCACTTACCAAACACAACAGACTAGTCAGTGCCATTGTGAGGGTATCGATGGTGACAGTAGTTGCAGCTGAAAATCTTGTCCATTTTGAAGACTGAAACTCTAAAGCATTAGTGGAGATTTTGCAGGCAGAGACACCAGGAGCATGCTGCATGCTTTTAGGATGAGCTTATCTGAGCAGTTTGGAGTACCCATTATAAGCTTCTCCATGCACCTTTGGCTTTGCTGTGCTCGTTGCCACTTGGGTATTTTTAAAAGGCAATTAGGCTTTGATTGGAGCATTATCACCTTTGGAATGCCTCAGCATTATTGTGGTGGACTGTTCACACATTTTAAGCATTTCATTCAAATGCAATTATTATGTTTTTTTAATTGAAAAGTGTAGAGTCATTCTATGCAATATTGAATCGAACCAAGCACAAAAGCAAAGAGTGCCAAACCAATACATTAGTTAAAACAGCACCCTCTAGTCTTTACAAAGGGTATAATGCTGTAATGATTGCAATAGGATAACCCTATATTGAATAAACACCAACAAGACTGCCCTAAAGTGAAGCACTTATTCTTACACAGAATCAGAAAGTCTTCTCTTTGTGGTCATCTAGAGGGTCTTCTTCAAATGAGACACAACTGAATAAAAACCAGGTGGACACAGAAGTTTCAGTCAGCAAACATTGGGTCTTCTTCAAATGAGACACAACTGAATAAAAACCAGGTGGACACAGAAGTTTCAGTCAGCAAACATATACCCCAACTTGATAGCACTTTCTGCAATGGTTGAAAAGAAAGATGCTAAAGTTAGAGTAGATGTCAGCTGCCTTGCAGTCTAGAGGGCGATGAGATGGAAAAAAAGTAAACCAAAATCAAAAATAAAAACAACTGGACTCAGGTGAGCATGGAAAATAGGGGAAAATGTTGACCTATCTTTTTAAGGGCAAGCTACAAGTTGTGACAATAAGAATATGGGTACAAACTATTTCATTAAAAGGACAAAAACAAGCATTAGAAACGAAGTGGAACTTTGCCTGCAGTACATGTCCTCATTAAAACTACCCCAAAGAGAAGCACTTATGAACATAAGACCAATCAATGCTCCCATTTGAAGTAATCTTAATGTGTTGAAAACTGTGATTAAATGACCATTGCATGTAGAATTTAGCGTGGCAATTTTCTCCTGAAGCAGTGGTCACTTGAAACTACCCAAACAAAAAGCACTTACCAAACACAACAGACTAGTCAGTGCCATTGTGAGGGTATCGATGGTGACTGAAGTTGCAGCTGAAAATCTTGTCCATTTTGAAGACAGAAACTCTGAAGCATTAGTGGAGATTATTTGCAGGCAGAGACACCAGGAGCATGCTGCATGCTTTTAGGATGAGCTTATCTGAGCAGTTTGGTTTGGAGTACCCATTATAAGCTTCTCCATGCACCTTTGGCTTTGCTGTGCTCGTTGCCACTTGGGTATTTTTAAAAGGCAATTAGGCTTTGATTGGAGCATTATCACCTTTGGAATGCCTCAGCATTATTGCGTAAGGGTGGACTGTTCACACATTTTAAGCATTTCATTCTAATGCAATTATTATGCTGTTTTTTTTTAATTGAAAAGTGTAGAGTCATTCTATGCAATATTGAATCGAACCAAGCACAAAAGCTAAGAGTGCCAAACCAATACATTAGTTAAAACAGCACCCTCTAGTCTTTACAAAGGGTATAATGCTGTAATGATTGCAATAGGATAACCCTATATTGAATAAACACCAACAAGACTGCCCTAAAGTGAAGCACTTATTCTTACACAGAATCAGAGTGTCTTCTCTTTGTAGTCATCTAGAGGGTCTTCTTCAAATGAGACACAACTGAATAAAAACCAGGTGGACACAGGAGTTTCAGTCAGCAAACATATACCCCAACTTGATAGCACTTTCTGCAATGGTTGAAAAGAAAGATGCTAAAGTTAGAGTAGATGTCAGCTGCCTTGCAGTCTAGAGGGCGATGAGATGAAAAAAGTAAACCAAAAACAAAAATAAAACAACTGGACTCAGGTGAGCATGGAAAATAGTGGAAAATGTTGACCTATCTTTTTAAGGGCAAGCTACAAGTTGTGACAATAAGAATATGGGTACAAACAATTTCATTAAAAGGACAAAAACAAGCATTAGAAACGAAGTGGAACTTTGCCTGTAGTACATGTCCTCATTAAAACTACCCCAAAGAGAAGCACTTATGAACATAAGACCAATCAATGCTCCCATTTGAAGTAATCTTAATGTGTTGAAAACTTATTAAATGACCATTGCATGTAGAATTTAGCGTGGCAATTTTCTCCTGAAGCAGTGGTCACTTGAAACTACCCAAACAAAAAGCACTTACCAAACACAACAGACTAGTCAGTGCCATTGTGAGGGTATCGATGGTGACAGTAGTTGCAGCTGAAAATCTTGTCCATTTTGAAGACTGAAACTCTGAAGCATTAGTGGAGATTATTTGCAGGCAGAGACACCAGGAGCATGCTGCATGCTTTTAGGATGAGCTTATCTGAGCAGTTTGGTTTGCAGTACCCATTATAAGCTTCTCCATGCACCTTTGGCTTTGCTGTGCTCGTTGGCACTTGGGTATTTTTAAAAGGCCATTAAGCTTTGATTGGAGCATTAACACCTTTGGAATGCCTCAGCATTATTGAGCAAGGGTGGACTTTTCAAACATTTTAAGCATTTCTTGCAAATGCAATTATTATGCTGTTTTCTGAATATTGAAAAGTGTAGAGTCATTATATGCAATATTGAATAGCACCAAGCACAAAAGCTAAGAGTGCCAAACCAATACATTAGTTAAAACAGCACCCTCTAGTCTTTACAAAGGGTATAATGCTGTTGTGATTGCAATGGGTGAACCCTATATTTAACAAACACCAACAAGACTGCCCTAAAGAGAAGCACTTATTCTTACACAGAATCAGAGAGTCTTCTTTTTGTAGTCATCTAGAGGGTCTTCTTCAAATGAGACACAACTCATATACTTCTGCAAGTGGGTCTTCTTCAAATGAGACACAACTGAATAAAAACAAGTGGACACAGGGGTTTCAGTCAGCAAACATATACTCCAACTTGATAGCACTTTCTGCAATGGTTGAAAAGAAAGATGCTAAAGTTAGAGTAGACGTCAGCTGCCTTGCAGTCTAGAGGGCAATGAGATTAAAAAAAGTAAAAAAAAAAAAACACTGGACACAGGTGAGCATGGAAAATAGGGAAAATGTTGACCTATCTTTTAAGGGCAAGCTTCAAGTTATGACAATAAGAATATGGGTAAAAATGTCATTAAAAGAAAAAAACTAGCAATAGAAAAGAGGTGGAACTTTGTCTGCAGTACATTTCCTCATTAAAACTACCCCAAATAGAAGCACTTATGAACATAGGACCAATCAATGCTCCCATTTGAAGTAATCTTAATGTGTTGAAAACTGTGATTAAATGACCATTGCATGTAGAATTTAGCGTTGCAATTTTCTCCTGAAGCAGTGGTCACTTGAAACTACCCAAACAAAAACACTTACCAAACACAACAGACTAGTCAGTGCCATTGTGAGGGTATCGATGGTGACAGTAGTTGCAGCTGAAAATCTTGTCCATTTTGAAGACTGAAACTCTAAAGCATTAGTGGAGATAATTTGCAGGCAGAGACACCAGGAGCATGCTGCATGCTTTTAGGATGAGCTTATCTGAGCAGTTTGGTTTGCAGTACCCATTATAAGCTTCTCCATGCACCTTTGGCTTTGCTGTGCTCGTTGCCACTTGGGTATTTTTAAAAGGCAATTAGGCTTTGATTGGAGCATTAACACCTTTGGAATGCCTCAGCATTATTGCGTAAGGGTGGACTGTTCACACATTTTAAGCATTTCATTCAAATGCAATTATTATGCTGTTTTTTTTTTTATTGAAAAGTGTAGAGTCATTCTATGCAATATTGAATCGAACCAAGCACAAAAGCTAAGAGTGCCAAACCAATACATTAGTTAAAACAGCACCCTCTAGTCTTTACAAAGGGTATAATGCTGTAATGATTGCAATAGGATAACCCTATATTGCATAAACACCAACAAGACTGCCCTAAAGTGAAGCACTTATTCTTACACAGAATCAGAGAGTCTTCTCGTTGTGGTCATCTAGAGGGTCTTCTTCAAATGAGACACAACTGAATAAAAACCAGGTGGACACAGAAGTTTCAGTCAGCAAACATATACCCAACTTCTGCAAGTGGGTCTTCTTCAAATGAGACACAACTGAATAAAAACCAGGTGGACACAGAAGTTTCAGTCAGCAAACATATACCCCAACTTGATAGCACTTTCTGCAATGGTTGAAAAGAAAGATGCTAAAGTTAGAGTAGATGTCAGCTGCCTTGCAGTCTAGAGGGCGATGAGATGGAAAAAAAGTAAACCAAAACCAAAAATAAAAACAACTGGACTCAGGTGAGCATGGAAAATAGGGGAAAATGTTGACCTATCTTTTTAAGGGCAAGCTTCAAGCTACAAGTTGTGACAATAAGAATATGGGTACAAACAATTTCATTAAAAGGACAAAAACAAGCATTAGAAACGAAGTGGAACTTTGCCTGCAGTACATGTCCTCATTAAAACTACCCCAAAGAGAAGCACTTATGAACATAAGACCAATCAATGCTCCCATTTGAAGTAATCTTAATGTGTTGAAAACTGTGATTAAATGACCATTGCATGTAGAATTTAGCGTGGCAATTTTCTCCTGAAGCAGTGGTCACTTGAAACTACCCAAACAAAAAGCACTTACCAAACACAACAGACTAGTCAGTGCCATTGTGAGGGTATCGATGGTGACAGTAGTTGCAGCTGAAAATCTTGTCCATTTTGAAGACTGAAACTCTGAAGCATTAGTGGAGATAATTTGCAGGCAGAGACACCAGGAGCACGCTGCATGCTTTTAGGATGAGCTTATCTGAGCAGTTTGGTTTGCAGTACCCATTATAAGCTTCTCCATGCACCTTTGGCTTTGCTGTGCTCGTTGCCACTTGGGTATTTTTAAAAGGCAATTAGGCTTTGATTGGAGCATTATCACCTTTGGAATGCCTCAGCATTATTGCGTAAGGGTGGACTGTTCACACATTTTAAGCATTTCATTCAAATGCAATTATTATGCTGTTTTTTTTAATTGAAAAGTGTAGAGTCATTCTATGCAATATTGAATCGAACCAAGCACAAAAGCTAAGAGTGCCAAACCAATACATTAGTTAAAACAGCACCCTCTAGTCTTTACAAAGGGTATAATGCTGTAATGATTGCAATAGGATAACCCTATATTGAATAAACACCAACAAGACTGCCCTAAAGTGAAGCACTTATTCTTACACAGAATCAGAAAGTCTTCTCTTTGTGGTCATCTAGAGGGTCTTCTTCAAATGAGACACAACTGAATAAAAACCAGGTGGACACAGAAGTTTCAGTCAGCAAACATATACCCAACTTCTGCAAGTGGGTCTTCTTCAAATGAGACACAACTGAATAAAAACCAGGTGGACACAGAAGTTTCAGTCAGCAAACATATACCCCAACTTGATAGCACTTTCTGCAATGGTTGAAAAGAAAGATGCTAAAGTTAGAGTAGATGTCAGCTGCCTTGCAGTCTAGAGGGCGATGAGATGAAAAAAGTAAACCAAAAACAAAAATAAAAACAACTGGACTCAGGTGAGCATGGAAAATAGGGGAAAATGTTGACCTATCTTTTTAAGGGCAAGCTTCAAGTTGTGACAATAAGAATATGGGTAAAAATGTCATTAAAAGAAACAAATAACTAGCAATAGAAAAGAGGTGGAACTTTGTCTGCAGTACATTTCCTCATTAAAACTACCCCAAAGAGAAGCACTTATGAACATAGGACCAATCAATGCTTCCATTTGAAGTAATCTTAATGTGTTGAATACTATGATTAAATGACCATTGCATGTAGAATTTAGCGTGGCAATTTTCTCCTGAAGCAGTGGTCACTTGAAACTACCCAAACAAAAAGCACTTACCAAACACAACAGACTAGTCAGTGCAATTGTGAGGGTATCGATGGTGACAGTAGTTGCAGCTGAAAATCTTGTCCATTTTGAAGACTGAAACTCTAAAGCATTAGTGGAGGTAATTTGCATGCAGAGACACCAGGAGCAGGCTGCATGCTTTTAGGATGAGCTTAACTGAGCAGTTTGGTTTGCAGTACCCATTATAAGCTTGTCCATGCACCTTTGGCTTTGCTGTGCTCGTTGGCACTTGGGTATTTTTAAAAGGCCATTAAGCTTTGATTGGAGCATTAACACCTTTGGAATGCCTCAGCATTATTGAGCAAGGGTGGACTTTTCACACATTTTAAGCATTTCTTGCAAATGCAATTAGTATGCTGTTTTCTGAATATTGAAAAGTGTAGAGTCATTCTATGCAATATTGAATAGCACCAAGCACAAAAGCTAAGAGTGCCAAACCAATACATTAGTTAAAACAGCACCCTCTAGTCTTTACAAAGGGTATAATGCTGTTGTGATTGCAATGGGTGAACCCTATATTGAACAAACACCAACAAGACTGCCCTAAAGAGAAGCACTTATTCTTACACAGAATCAGAGAGTCTTCTCTTTGTAGTCATCTAGAGGGTCTTCTTCAAATGAGACACAACTGAATAAAAAACAAGTGGACACAGGGGTTTCAGTCAGCAAACATATACTCCAACTTGATAGCACTTTCTGCAATGGTTGAAAAGAAAGATGCTAAAGTTAGAGTAGACGTCAGCTGCCTTGCAGAGGGCAATGAGATGAAAAAAGTAAACACTGGACAAAAAAAACTGGACACAGTTGATCATGACAAATAGTGGCCAAATTGTGCCCTATCCTTTTTAAGGGCAAGCTTCAAGTTGTGACAATAAGAATATGGGTAAAAAATGTCATTAAAAGAAAAAAAACTAGCAATAGAAAAGAGGTGGAACTTTGTCTGCAGTACATTTCCTCATTAAAACTACCCCAAAGAGAAGCACTTATGAACATAGGACCAATCAATGCTTCCATTTGAAGTAATCTTAATGTGTTGAATACTATGATTAAATGACCATTGCATGTAGAATTTAGCGTGGCAATTTTCTCCTGAAGCAGTGGTCACTTGAAACTACCCAAACAAAAAGCACTTACCAAACACAACAGTAGTCAGTGTCATTGTGAGGGTATCGATGGTGACAGTAGTTGCAGCTGAAAATCTTGTCCATTTTGAAGACTGAAACTCTGAAGCATTAGTGGAGATTATTTGCAGGCAGAGACACCAGGAGCATGCTGCATGCTTTTAGGATGAGCTTATCTGAGCAGTTTGGTTTGCAGTACCCATTATAAGCTTCTCCATGCACCTTTGGCTTTGCTGTGCCACTTGGGTATTTTTAAAAGGCAATTAGGCTTTGATTGGAGCATTATCACCTTTGGAATGCCTCAGCATTATTGCGTAAGGGTGGACTGTTCACACATTTTAAGCATTTCATTCAAATGCAATTATTATGCTGTTTTTTTTAATTGAAAAGTGTAGAGTCATTCTATGCAATATTGAATCGAACCAAGCACAAAAGCTAAGAGTGCCAAACCAATACATTAGTTAAAACAGCACCCTCTAGTCTTTACAAAGGGTATAATGCTGTAATGATTGCAATAGGATAACCCTATATTGCATAAACACCAACAAGACTGCCCTAAAGTGAAGCACTTATTCTTACACAGAATCAGAGAGTCTTCTTTGTGGTCATCTAGAGGGTCTTCTTCAAATGAGACACAACTGAATAAAAACCAGGTGGACACAGAAGTTTCAGTCAGCAAACATATACCCAACTTCTGCAAGTGGGTCTTCTTCAAATGAGACACAACTGAATAAAAACCAGGTGGACACAGAAGTTTCAGTCAGCAAACATATACCCCAACTTGATAGCACTTTCTGCAATGGTTGAAAAGAAAGATGCTAAAGTTAGAGTAGATGTCAGCTGCCTTGCAGTCTAGAGGGCGATGAGATGAAAAAAGTAAACCAAAAACAAAAATAAAAACAACTGGACTCAGGTGAGCATGGAAAATAGGGGAAAATGTTGACCTATCTTTTTAAGGGCAAGCTACAAGTTGTGACAATAAGAATATGGGTACAAACAATTTCATTAAAAGGACAAAAACAAGCATTAGAAACGAAGTGGAACTTTGCCTGCAGTACATGTCCTCATTAAAACTACCCCAAAGAGAAGCACTTATGAACATAAGACCAATCAATGCTCCCATTTGAAGTAATCTTAATGTGTTGAAAACTGTGATTAAATGACCATTGCATGTAGAATTTAGCGTGGCAATTTTCTCCTGAAGCAGTGGTCACTTGAAACTACCCAAACAAAAGCACTTACCAAACACAACAGACTAGTCAGTGCCATTGTGAGGGTATCGATGGTGACAGTAGTTGCAGCTGAAAATCTTGTCCATTTTGAAGACTGAAACTCTGAAGCATTAGTGGAGATAATTTGCAGGCAGAGACACCAGGAGCACGCTGCATGCTTTTAGGATGAGCTTATCTGAGCAGTTTGGTTTGCAGTACCCATTATAAGCTTCTCCATGCACCTTTGGCTTTGCTGTGCTCGTTGCCACTTGGGTATTTTTAAAAGGCAATTAGGCTTTGATTGGAGCATTATCACCTTTGGAATGCCTCAGCATTATTGCGTAAGGGTGGACTGTTCACACATTTTAAGCATTTCATTCAAATGCAATTATTATGCTGTTTTTTTTAATTGAAAAGTGTAGAGTCATTCTATGCAATATTGAATCGAACCAAGCACAAAAGCTAAGAGTGCCAAACCAATACATTAGTTAAAACAGCACCCTCTAGTCTTTACAAAGGGTATAATGCTGTAATGATTGCAATAGGATAACCCTATATTGAATAAACACCAACAAGACTGCCCTAAAGTGAAGCACTTATTCTTACACAGAATCAGAGAGTCTTCTCGTTGTGGTCATCTAGAGGGTCTTCTTCAAATGAGACACAACTGAATAAAACCAGGTGGACACAGAAGTTTCAGTCAGCAAACATATACCCAACTTCTGCAAGTGGGTCTTCTTCAAATGAGACACAACTGAATAAAACCAGGTGGACACAGAAGTTTCAGTCAGCAAACATATACCCCAACTTGATAGCACTTTCTGCAATGGTTGAAAAGAAAGATGCTAAAGTTAGAGTAGACGTCAGCTGCCTTGCAGTCTAGAGGGCAATGAGATTTAAAAAGTAAACCAAAACCAAAAATAAAAACAACTGGACTCAGGTGAGCATGGAAAATAGGGGAAAATGTTGACCTATCTTTTAAGGGCAAGCCTAAGCCATGTTGTGATAATAAGAA